>CAUYQV010182057.1:0-41852 GCA_963574575.1 Galagoides demidoff
GTGGTCCCAGCTACTTGGGAGGCGGAGGCAGGAGACTCGCTTGAGCCCAGGAGTTGGAGGTTGCTATGAGCTGTGATGCCATGGCACTCTACCCAGGGGGATAGCTTGAGGCTCCGTCTCAAAAAAAAAAAAAAAAACAGCCACATCTGGCTTAGCACCAGTAGCTCAAGTGGCTAGGGTGCCAGCCACAACACCAGAGCTGGCAGGTTCAAATCCAGCCCAGGCCTGCCAAACAACAATGACAACTACAACCGAAAAATAGGTGGGCAAAGTGGCACCTGTGGCTCAATGGGTACTGTGCTGGCCCCATATACCAAAGGTGGCACGTTCAAACCTGGTCCTGGCCAAATTGCAACAAAAAAGATAGCCTGGCTTTGTGGCGGGTGCCTGTAGTCCCAGCTACTCAGGAGGCTGAGGCAGGAGAATCGCCTAAGCCCAGGAGTTGGAGGTTGCTGTGAGCTGTGATGCCATGGCACTCTACCCAGGGCGAGAGCTTGAGATGCTGTCTCAAAGAAAAGAAAAACCCAGCCACATCTGAGTGAAGACACAGCAGTTAAACCTTCCAGAACTCCATCCCTGCGGTCTCAGGAGGCAAACAAACAGGTGAAATCATAGCAGAAGGGGAAAAGGGTTGGAGAGGCAGGTGGAGTCAGAGGCAGGCCGACAAGCTCTCTGCATTCTCAGAGTTCCCAGATAGGCTCCTGTTCTTGCCCCCTGCCCCGCCCTCCTCTGCACTCACAGGCACACAGCCAGGCCCAGTCAGCTCAGTGCACTGTGATCAGGGACGGCTTCTTTGGGTAGGAGGCTCATTTATTCAGCCTTTCGGTCACCCACTGGCCTTTGCTAATGTTTCCTCAGTGTCTTCATGTAGAAAATATTTGAAACAATTTTTGGTGTTGGCCTTCTTGCTATGTGTGTGCGTGTGTTTGTATTTTCACACGCGATTGTGATTAAACTGTATATAAAGTTTCAAATACTGCTTTTTTTTCCTCCATCATTTCCCAGGCTTTTAACTCAGCATCTGTATTTGTTAATGACTCACATGGATTCGCCACAGTTTTGTTTTTTTTTTGAGACGGAGCCTCAAGCTATCCCCCTGGGTAGAGTGCCATGGCATCACAACTCACAGCAACCTCCAACTCCTGGGCTCAAGCGAGTCTCCTGCCTCCGCCTCCCAAGTAGCTGGGACCACAGGCGCCTGCCACAACGCCCGGCCATTTTTTGGTTGCAGCCATCATTGTTGTTTGGCGGGCCGGCCTGGGGATTCGAACCCGCCACCTTGGGTGTACGTGGCTGGTGCCTTAGCTGATTGAGCCACAGGCGCTGAGCCGATTCTCCACAGTTTATTTAACATCCCCTTATTGGGCATTTACATTATTTCCAGGTTTTTGCTGTTGTAAATGGTGTAGACATGATTTGCTTTGAAGCTCTCTGATCGCTTCCTGAAGGCAGAACCCCGGAAGCTGCCTAGGCCCCAGGCGTGGCTTTACCCCTTCCCATCTCCCCTGCACCTCTCTCTGCTTCCTTCCTGCTCAGCTGTCCTCTTTTCTTGCCTGTGGGGAGAGGAGGTTTCCTCCAGGTAACCCATAGTGTGGGTTGTTCCATTTATCTTTTGCTCCATAAAAAATCACCCTAAAACTTAGTAGCTCAAAACAACATCCATTTTGTTATTGATTGTGGTTTCTGTGGGTCAGGAATTTGGGAAGAGCTTAGCTGGGCGGTTCTGGCTTAGGGTCTGTCGTGTGGCTGCAGGTGGCACAGGGAGCTGGAGTGGCTGCAACATTACCTGTTGATGTTCTCTCTGGAATCTGTCCACCTCTTTTTCTCATTGCTACCTCCCTCCCTGATCTGAGTCACCTCATTTCTTACCGAAATAACTAACAACAGCCAAAGCACACAGTACTTCCTGTGGGCAAGGTATTGCTCCAAGTTCTTTACATTCATGAAGTTGCCCTTTTAATCCTCACAACTCAAGGAGGTAGGTACTGTTGTGATCTCCATTTTACAAAAAAGAAAACTGAAGATCTTAGAGTTTCCTTAGCTAATAAATGGCAAATTCGGGATTCGAACGCAGAGTAGTCTAGTTGAACCTGCCCACAACTGGTCTCCCTGCTTCCACCCCAGCCTCCCTGCCCTAATATCCTCCACCCAGCAGCCAAAGTGAGGATTTATTTTTTTTTAAATAATGGAGATAGTGTCTTGCTCTGTCACCCAAGTTCGTCTTGAACTCCCTCCTTAGCCTCCCAAATTATTGGGATTATTGGCATGATCCACTGTGCCTGGCCCAAAGTGCCTGACTGCATTGTGTCAGTTCCCTGCTGAAACCCCACCAACATCGGATTGTGGTGTCAGAGTACAATCCAGACCTCTGACCAGGCCTCCTTGTGACCAGATCTGGTCACACTGCCCCCTCTGGCCTCGCCTACCCAGTTCCTGCAGCACCTTCATTGACTGCCTGTTCCCAGGGCTTTCCCATGGCAGGCTTGGATTTGTTTTGCCTCAATGCAGCACCCTCAGCCCTTGCCCCTTTCAGAGTTTTTATTGCTGCTGCTTTAGCTGCTAGTGCAGACATCACTTCCTCAGGGAAGCCTTCCTTGACTCCTCAGGCTGGCCTGTTCCCCACTCCGGGCCTTTGGAGCATTGTACTTCATAACATTTACTGTCAGAGATACCCAGTACTCTTTTAATTGATGTCCCTGTCTTGGAGGGCTGCTTTGTTGCCTACTGGCAGGGACACGCTGTGGCCTGTGCATTGTGGTCTGTGCCATACCCACAGGAGTTGTGTATTGCAGGGTCCTGCAATCTTTCTGACCAGAAAAGAAGCTTTAATTGCACTAATCTGCTCTATTCACCCTATGTCTGGTGGCCAGCAGCATCTGACATACAATAGGTGGTCAAAAAATACTCGAAAATTAATAGAAAGAGCTACCATGTATTCCTAGGTGCCAGGCACAACGATTGTTTAGTCTTTAGATTAACCAGATGGTGTAGGACAGGTGCTCCTGTCATTCCTGTTTACAGATGAAGCAACAGGCTGAGTGAGGGGAGGTCATGTGACTGAAATCCTCTAGCATGGAGATTTCAACCAAGGTGGGCTGGTTCACTGGGATGAAAAAGTGAATGAGAGAAGTAACTCAGATGAGGGCTGCAAGGAAAAGCACAGACAAAAATCACACCAGTACAGCCTATCTCAGATGGGGGCACAGATGTGTGTGTGAGGGAGCGAGGAAGGAGAGGAAAGGTCCCCGGACAGGAAATGAGTGGTTTGGGGCTCACTTTCCCCGTGGGCTCCGAGCCTGGCTGTCCACCCTCCTGACCACCACTCTGCTTCCCGTTCTTACTCCACCAAAAGGAGCCTGAGGACAGGGGGTAGGGGAGAGGGGGCCAAGTAGGGGTGAGGGTGGGATTCCTACTTCTCCTGAAGGGAACAGGAGTGGAACACAGAGAACAGGAAAGTCAAGGGGGTTGTCCAAGTCACAGAACCAGGCCTAGGCCTGGTCCCTGGAAGCTTCTCATCCCCCAGGGCTGTGAGTGTGTGCAGCACATGGCGGGGCAGGGGCAGAGATGATGCCTCCTATTTTCTTGGCCCCTGTGAATCCTTCTGTTTCCTTATCCCAGCCACCTGTTCTACCAGAGGAAAAGGCCCCACAAAGGCTTTGTAACAGACATAAAGAGGCTGCCAGTGTCTGGCTGTCTGGAAGTCTAGAGCCGCCTCTATGCCAGGCCAGTGCTGCCTCCTTTGGATTCCTCATTTCCTATAGACTCTGGAATTTCCAAAGGCATGGACTCCTTTCAGATCAGTTGTGATCCATAATTTTTTTTTTTTTTTTTTTTTGGCTCTGGTTATGAGGCTGGCGCCTTACTCCTTTGAGCCCCAGGCACTGCCCCACAGTTTTTTTTCGGGGGGGGGGGGTTTCTACTAGCCTCTGTGATGAAGTCTAGCCCACCCAAGGTCAGGTCTAGGGGCTATAGGAAGAGTTGGGTCCCAGAGTGGTGTCCTTTTTTTTTTTTTTTTTAATTTTCTTTTTCATTTCATTTATTTATTTATTTTTATTGAGACGCAGTCTTTCTTTGTGGCCCTCGGTAGAGTGTGCCATGGCATCACAGCTCACAGCAACCTCCAACTCTTGGGTTTAAGCGATTCTGTTGCCTCGGCCTTCCCAGTAGCTGGGACTACAGGTGCCCACCACAATGCCTGGCTTTTTTTTTTTTTAGAGACAGAGTTTCACTTTGTTGCCTTCAGTAGAGGGCTGTGGCATCACAGCTCACAGCAATCTCCAGCTCTTGGGCTTAGGCGATTCTCTTGCCTCAGCCTCCCAAGTAGTTGGGACCCCAGGTGCCTGCTACAATGTCTGGCTTTTTGTTGTTGTTGCTGTTGCAGTTTGGGTGAAGCCAGGTTTGAACCCATCACCCACAGGCACTGCCCTTTTTTTTTTTTAAGAGACAAGGTCTCACTTTGGCTCAGGCTGGCAGAGTAGAGTCTTGAAGGAGCAGTAGGAGATACCAGGTGGAGCCCACCTTCCTTTCCTCCCGGAGCCCTTGCAGGTGCAGAGCTGGGCAGGTCCTGATGAATGATGGACCTCCCTAACCCTTCCCCATCTCTGGCAGGGCTACCCAGCCCTAGAAACTTCCAGAGGCTTGAGCCACAGGGCTGTCATTCAGCCACCGCTCTGGGCAGCCTCAGCTTTTTCCCTTCTCTCTTTGTGCACAGGTCTCAGTCTGCTGGGGATTCTGTTTTGGTTGGAAGGAGGAGGTGGAGGAGTTTGCGTGTCTGGCTTTTTCCTCCCTTCTCATTCCTCCTCCCTTCCTCCTGCTTGCCGCTCAAGATGTTTCCTCTACCAGCCTGGCTGCACTCCAGCCTCCTTACCTTGGGCAGCAGCAGCCATCCTCTCCTGCCTGGGGCTTCTGTGGGCTGTAGCCGTCCCTTCCAGTGGAGGGGTGTGCAGGGCAGGTCCTTCAGGATGGGGGCATGTCACTTCCCTTCCTTCTCTGTTTAAAACCCAAACCTCCTGGGAGAGGAGGCTTCAGGCCTACTCTAGGGCTGCCTCTGGTTCTGGTGGGATGCTGGCCTTATCCCCCCCACCCCACGAGGGGGGTGTCTTAGTTTCCTGGGGGGCTCATAGCCAAACAGGCCCCTTGGTACAGAGACACATAGCATGCCTTGTATTTGTTCGGTAGGAGCTTTATGCTGCTTTGCCAGAAATCTTTACTCTAGGCTTGGGGGAATTGGGAGGGACCTCCCTCCTCCCAGGCAAGGCTTAGAATATAGGATTTTCAACCCTCACCTGAGGTTCCATCACCCCTTGGGACTTCCTGAGGACCCTCACCAGCCCTTTCTCTGTCTGCTCCTCCTAGCAGGGGTTCATAGACATAAAGCAGATCTACACCCTGGCCTGACAGAGCTCAATCTTGGCCTTATAGCCTCAGTACCTTGTCCTGAGTCTGGGGCAGGGCAAATGCCTAAGAAATATGTGTGTTATGAAGGGCTGGAGGAGCAGTTGGAGAAGCCGCGGGTGATGTGGTGGAGCTGTGAGGGTGGCAAGGTGCTGAGTGAGCACTTTCCAGAGGAGGTAGAGCTGAACCAGGTTTTGAAGGATGAGTAAGAGTTGGACAGATAGGCAGAGCGGGAAGGGAATTCTAGGCAAAAGGAATAGAAGGAACAGCCTGTGCGTACTCTGAGACAGTGTGGTGTAATCTGGTACACAGAGTACCTCTGAGGAGGCTCTGGCCTGGTGGTGGGCACCCTGGCCTGCAGGAATGATGCAGGCATTAGCCCTTGCCACTGTCCTAGGTCTTTATGTGGCAGGTCTGGGTATGGTGGGCAGGCAGGCAGTGGAAGGGGAGGATCCTAGGGTTTGCAAGGGCTCCCCTGGCCTTTGGCTGTTCAAATCCTTCCTGAGCTTAAGCTCTGCTCTCTCAGGCAAGCAGGTCATGGGACTGGAACCTTTCAGGGCCTACTGTGTTTGAACCAGGTTCAGTTTTGGTCCCTATGATTTTCCTGGCTGTGACCCTAGGTAAATTATTGGCTTCTATGTGCTACATTTGCCTCTATAATGAAGATAAGAGAACCTAACTGGCAACATTGTTATGAAAATTAAACAAAGTAACTTGTATAAAGTTTTCCTTTTTCTTTCTCCCTTTCTTCCCTTCCTCCCCTTCTTAATAGGGCTGGCCCTTTGAACTGAGATGGGACTACGATTTGAGGGACACTGGGCATCCTCACTCCTGACAGCCCAGTTCTCAGTGTCTTTGGGCCACAGCATCAGTATCCCCCTTAGAAATGGAGCCATTAGAAATGCTAATTCTCAGGCCCACTTTGTACCTCCTGAAGCAGAACTCTGGGTGGGCCCCAGCAAGCTGGGCTTTAACAAGCATTTTAGGTTATTCTGACCCCTGATCATGTGTGAGACCAACTGCTTTAGGGAACCTGTGACCACGAGCACAGATTACTGAGGGTGCCTGCCTCTGGATTAGTTGAATGCCCTTTGTCTCTATCTTGACATCAGAACAAAGGGTCCCACATTTTCACTTTCACTGGGTCCACAAATTATGTAGCTGTCCTGGGTGCTAGTCCCCACCCTGTCCTAGCTTTTGCTAGGTAGCTCCCAGGAAGGTGTTTCTCTTTCTGAGTCTCACTGTCTTTATCTGTAAAACAAGGTAATAAATTTCCTCCCCTTAGAGCACTCACTAGGGTTAAATGTGATGCCTGGGTACAGCTCCCAGTGCAGGGCCTGGCACAGGCCAGTGGGGAGTGACTTTGTGAGGCTGGGTGCCAGCGCTGTGCATGCCTCTGGGAATATCATGGCAGCCAACAGACACAGCCTTGGCTTAATGGGGCTTATGGCCTGGAGCACAGATGCACACTGTGAGCAGTGCTCTAAGGAAAAGTACAGGATGGGAGAGGAGAATGTCTGATGGGGACCTCGCCTAGTTGGGGCTCCCTAGAGGCTTTCTGAGGAAGCTCCAGGGAATAAAACTCATAGGAAGTAGATGGGAGCTGGGTGTGGAGGGGGAGATGCTGTTGGGGGGGTGCAACAGCCTTACCATGTATTATTTCCAGTCATTAATATCAAGGTTCTGAGGAGGGTGAGGTGAGGTGAGGCGAGAGGGGCTGGGAGGGAGGACGTGGGCCAAAGGGGCTGAGGATTGATCAGAGGCTGGGCCAGATTCTTTCCCTTCTAAAGGTCCTGATGGAAGCATTCAAGAATGGGAATGGGGCCCTCACACAGAGGCCTTCTGGAACAGTGTAGGAGTGTGGCTTTGCCAGCCACTACCACAGCGTGTTATTTAATCTCTGGAAACTTTGGCTTCCTGTATAGCAGAATGAAACCAATCATCCTCTCTGGCTGGGCTGTTTGCAGTTTGAGTGAAATGATTGATGAAGGGTCCAGGACAGCTCCAGCACATAGGAAGTGCTTAGAGAGGGCTCCTCCATTCCTCTTACCCTTCCATCATTTTGGAGGTGGGGGCCCAGTTTTGGCATAGAAATTCCTCCAGCCTGGGCTTGCCCCTCTGGGGGAGTACTGGCCCCTTTCTTTAATTTTAAGGAAAATGAGGCTGATAATCCCTTTCCTGGAGATGATCAGAGAAGATAAACAGGTTTGGGGGCCCAGAAGTAGTAGCTCCAGAGGGAGCTGAGTGCTCACCTCTCTGGGTGTCCTCCTCATGGCAGTCCTGCCTGGGGGGTTAAATTTAACCCACCCAGCTATATCCCTGGAGAGGGGGTATCGTATTGTCCTCTAATTTGGTCTTGAAGTCTCTGGAGAGTAGCTGTAAACTCTAGTCCTGTCAGCAGAGGACCCAGGGGAGGTGGTGGTGATTATCACGTGCCTTTCACATTCTATCTACCCCTCCATCAGGGGGTCTGTCTAACCATGTATTGTTTCCAGTTATTAATATCAAGGTTCCGAGGCATTTGAGGTGAGGTGAGAAGGGCTGGGAGGGAGGGGTAAGGATTATGACCAGATGTCCTTTTCACAGGAAACTTGTTTAACCTGGTAGAGGCCCTGGCTCTTGTCTGACCTATGTCCAGTTAATTTCTATGAAGATAGCCACTCAGTGGGAGAGCCCTGGGCCGAGAGGACAGTTAGAATCAGGCGTGTCAGTCAGGGGAGACTCGGAGCAGACTGCACGATGGAACACATGACGTGACAGAAGCAGTTCTATTCTTACAGAGAGAGGAGGGCAGAGCACTTTGCAGGGCCATGGGACACACGCTCAGCTAGTGGGTGGGAGCAAGGGAGAACGAGTGACCTGTGGGCCAGAGATCTAATTGGCAGGTTTAGAGGCAGCAGGCATGGGTCTTTGTGACTGAGGGCAGTCACTATGGCAGGTCTGTGCAGTGGCTGGGGAGGTAGGGTCGGTGGGGTGGATCAGCTGTCCCAAAGGGAGGTGGTCACCAGCAGGAGGTTGCAGGCAGATACCTGGATTGAGGTCAGTGAGGAACTGGGAGTAATGGACCTGGTCAGGGTGCCAGAGCCCTTCTTCTAGTATGAAAAAGTCTGACATATTCAAAGTGGATGCCAAGGCAACAAAAATCACAAAAATTCACTGCAGGATGGGCGGCGCCTATGGCTCAGTGGGTAGGGCGCTAGCCTCATATGCCAAGGGTGGTGGGTTCAAACCCAGCCCCAGCCAAACTGCAACAAAAAATAGCTAGGGGTTGTGGCAGGCACCTGTATTCCCAGCTACTTGGGAGGCTGAGGCAAGAGAATCACCTAAGTTGGAGGTTGCTGTGAGCTATGATGCCACAGAACTCTACTGAGGGCGATAAAGTAAGACTCTGTCTCTAAAAAAAAAAAAAAAATTGGGAGTGGTGCCTATGGCTCAAAGGAGTAGGGCACTGGCCCCATATGCCAGAGGTGGCAGGTTCAAATCCAGCCCTGGCCAAAAAAAAAAATTCACTGCAGGAATGAACTTCCCATCCAGCAGTATGTGTGTGGGTGTGGAAACAGCACTAACTAGGACCCAGGCATCCCCAGTGAAGGCCCTGCTCTCTTCAATGGTAAGAGCCGCTTTTAACCACTGCGGTCTCTGCTGTTCATATGCCCGGGGATAAAGGCACTGTTGTTCTTTACATTTAGAGATGAGAGTCAGAGAGATTTGGTCACCCTGCCCTTTAGTGGCAGATCCCAAGATCTTAACCACTTTCCTGACCTGATTCCCAAGTGACACTGTGGGGCCTGGGGCGAGTCCTGGCTTTCTTGGGGTTTTAGTGTTGTCATGTGTGCCCTTGGTGGGGGTAGATGTTCTACAAGGCTCCCTCAGCTCCAGGGAACTAGGTCTGTGTTGCTGGGGGCCTTTTTGCCCAGGAGATGCGCCACCACACCCTGTCCCATCCAGTCTGCTGTTACCTTTGCTATCTAGGAGATGATTGGCTTCCCAGGCCTCCTGCCATCTAAGGGAGACCCCTTGCCCCTGACCCTTCTTCCTTATTCACAAAGGGGACCAGGTGGCCAGGACCAAAGATTTCTTCACCCTGTGTACATGGAGGCCCTGGATGTTGGGGCTTGAGTCCTGTAGGAGACCCTGAAGTGGGAAGTGGGAAGGATTTTGGTGACTCCAGGAACTAACCACGGTAGTGTGGCCAGAGGATATATGGGGAGTGTGGTGGGAGGTGAGGCCAGACGATTGAGCTGGGGCTAGATTGTGAAGGGCTTGCTGGGAGCAGTTAAAATTTTTTAGGCTGAGGAGGAACTTGATCAGATTTGTATCTAGAATGGTTCAGAAAATGCCCGCAACAGTTAAATAGTGTTAGGCTGGGCAGTGCCTGTGGCTCAGTGAGTAGGGTGCTGGCCCCATATACTGAGGGTGGCAGGTTCAAACCCAGTCCCGGTCAAACTGCAACAAAAAAAGAGCTGGGCATTGTGGTGGGTGCCTGTAGTCCCAGCTACTCAGAAGGCTGAGGCAAGAGAATCGCCTAAGCCAGGAGTTGGAGGTTGCTGTGAGCTGTGACGCCATAGTACTCTACCAAGGGCAACTAAATAAGACTGTTTCTAAAAAAAATAGTGTTAGGTGTGTAGGAAGTGTTCAACAGCTGCTAATCATGGTTTTTGTTCTGTTGTTTGTTGTGAATAACTAGTCACTAGCTGGGAGAACTTGGGCTAGTCACTAACCCCTGGGACTCATTTTCCTTACCAGTAATGCAGAAGAATAATGAACTTTCCTCTCAGGGATTTTATCAGAATTAGAATTAGATGAGAGAGGATTTCATCTAATCTCAGTTAATCCTAGAGACAGTCAGCCAACCAAGCCCAGCTGCATAGCCAGGGCCCTTCTGCTGGGGCACATGCCTCTCTGCTTCTCATTTGGGACCTGGCAAGTCTCAGTCATGGGCTGTGGATGGGCTTTGCCTACTGTCACCTCCCTGCAGGCACAAAACTTTACCTTCTTTAGTTCCCTACCCTCCTCAACCTCAGCCCTACAGCAGCAGACCCACCCCCATCTCCCTGGCCTCCTCCTCAGACTGGTCTGGAAGCCATGGCTGACGGGCTCCAGCCTTAAGAGCCCATGGAGAGTCCCAGGAAACCAGTGTGGTGTGTGTGTGTGGGGAGGGGGTGTCTGTGCAGGACCTGAGGGTGTCATGTACCTTCTCTGAGCCTCTGTTTCTTCATCTGAAAAATGGAAACGAGAGTGCTTGCTAGGTTAATCTCCTGTTGCTCCTGTGCCACATCACAACAACATATATTTATTTTCTTACTGCTCTTGAGCTCAGAAATCCTGAAATGGGTTGGCAGGGCTTGTGGAAATTGTGGAGGGGGAATCCATTCTCTTGCCTTGGCTAGCTTCTAGAAGCTGCCTTCATTCCTTGGCTCCTGGTCTCTGCCTTCACAGCAGTGTAGCATCTCCCAGGCTCTCTTTCAATGCTGTCATCATCACGTCACCTTCTCTCTCTCTGACCCTCCTACCTTCCCCTTATAAGAACCCTTGTGATTACCTTGGGCCCACCCTGATAATACAGGATAATCTCTCCATCTGAGGATCCTTAACCAATCACATCTGCAGAGTCCCTTCCACCATTTGCGGTAACATATTCACTGCTCCAGGGATGGGCCGTGGGCATCTTAGGGATCATCATTCATCCTCGTGCACATACCTTGCATGGTAGTTGTGAAGATGACATGAGACAAGGCCCGCCGGGCAAGGCTCCAGCAGTGCCTGGGATGTGGCAGTCAGTCCCCTCTTTCCCTTCTCTCCCTGGGCCACTCTTTCCCATCTGGAAGGTAAGGCCCCTGTCAGCTCCTCAGAGTGTGCAAACAGGCAGACTGTGCCCTTGGCTGGCCCAGGGGTTCATAGGAAGCAGCGGGCTTGAGCCCTGCCCCTGGGACACCCCTTCTCCTCCTTGTTCCTGGCTTGCCCTGCATTTCCCATCATTCCCAGGGATGGCTGATGGGAAAGGCTGAGCTCACTGCTCCCTGGGGAGGGCAAAGGTGGAAGGAGGAGAAGGGAGAGGCTGTTGGCAGCTGCTTCAAGAGGACGGGAGAGGAGAGGCTCGGGAAGGAGGTTTACAGTGTGACAGGTCGAGGTTATTAGTGCTCAGCCGGGTGGAAGAGGGGCACAGCCTTCCATCTGGGCCTTTGAGAATGGTCTGCTCTTTCCCAGCTGCTGACCTTGTCCTACTTCTGGCTGCCCTCTCTTGGCCAGCTCCTTCTGACATGCCGCAGGGTCCCAAGGACTGTGTGTGGGTATATTGGTGATGAGAAGAGGGTTTCACAGTCTGGTAGGGCTGAAGTGGGGAGTTGCTGCTGGACAGGAATACAGAAATTCCCCTGCCCATGGTGGAGAGGGGACCATCCAGAATCCACACAGCCTCCTTCCACTAGGAATCAGTCACCCTTTGCCCTAGGGCTCATCATCATCTGTCTTCACTGGACCTCACTTTTTCCTGATCTGTGTTGTCCTATGTGATTACCTACATCTTTTCCTCCCTACACTGTAACCCTCACAAACGCAGGGTAGCCCTGTTCATCTTGTGCTGGTGCCTCCTGGTGCACTAATCTTACCATGTGCCGAGCTTAGATTATGTGCCAGGCATGTACAGACATCAACTTGTCCATTCCCGCCAATGCCCAGGAGGTAGGTTGTGTCATCCTGTTTTCCAGGTAAGGACAGGTGAGGTGAGGTGCTACATCCAAATAGACAGAGTCATTAGTGCCCAGGTGGAAATCTAGACCCTGTTCCCAATCGCTGTGCACCACATCCCTTTCCATTTGTGCAGCTTTCCCTGGGGTGTGGGGTCAGATGGCCTGAGTGTCCAGGTTGCAGCAGGCATCACTGCTTCTGAGGCTGTTACTCCAGCTAGGTTGGTGGCTAATAAGGGAACCAATGCTGGTCCTCCTGGCAGGCTTCTCCCAACCTCTCCTGGGACCACAGAAAGGAACCAGTTTGAGGAGCAGGTAGAAGGTTTGGGAGGCATTTATTACCAAGGCCCAGGGTATGGTTTGGGGAAAGGTTTAGAGGTTCCCCAGAATGCTCCTCCCCCACTCACTGCCCTATTTTGGCCGACTTTGTTGTGCCCACCTCTTCTGCAAGCCTATGTGTTCTTGGAAGTAATGGAAATGCATTTCTTAACAATGCTCGATAATTCAGCCTCGCCCTAATAACAGGCCTTTGCCTCTGCTCAGCACTCTGGTCTCCTCAGAACTCCTCATACCCATTATCTCCTCTCAGCCGCTCCACTCCTTTGAGGTAACGTGAACCCACTGAGAGCCCGTGAGCCAACAGGGACCTGCCCAAGGCCACCATCAAGTCTACTTGGTTGCGGTGGTGGTTAGTTGTTATCACCACTTACAGAGCTCCTGCCATGTGTTGGGGCTTCATGGAACTCTCCAGATGGCTGCAGTGCAGGGACATGAAGTCACAGGCCTGCCTAACTCTAACCTGTGCCCTTAACTCCTTTATGACACACCTTCTCTGTGCCAAGAGAGTCTTGCTCTGGAGTAGCTCTCATCCTGGGGGCCAATACCCAAATGGATCACACTCACCAAGGAAGAGGGTGGGATGGCCATCTTCAGCCTGGGGAGGTAGGGTGAAGCTTCTAGAGGAGCAGGGCTTGAGCCCTCTCCTCCAGGGATCCCTGTCTTGTGGGGTTGGGCCCACACCAGCTGCCTGAGCGCTTTCATGCTGGCTCCCCCTTTGTGGGGCTCTGGCCTCCCCAGGCCACCTTCTGAGAGCACAAAGAGCTGTTCGGGTAGGGAAAGAGCTTTGGGGTTGATGGACTGGCATTGCTTCTTATGAGCTAGATGACTAGGGGCTTGTCTGATTTCCTCTCTTGGCTCCAGTTTTCACTTTTTAAAAGTGGGAATAATGCCCTTTTGTCTCTGAGTTGCCCTCAAGATTTAACGTAATAAATATGTAAAGTACCTAGCACATGACAAATCAATAAATCTTTAAATGATGATTGTTATGGTACTTTTTGTTTTCTAAATTTTAATAAAATGACCCAGTTGAAAGTTGGAAAAGAAGGTTGGGCACATGTAGCTCAGTGATTAGAGCGCCAGCCCCATGCAGGTTTGAACCTGGCCTGGGCCTGCTTAACAGCAACAATAACAAACCCCCCCCCCCCACATCCCGAAAGTTGGAAAAGAAGAATAATTGTGACTTTAAGATCAACATGTGTTTTACATTTGTAATCCTACTCTTCTGGAGACCCTCTTATATCCTAAACTTTACCACAGTATGTCCCGTAATGAACATGTTTGGTTTGGAACACACTTGACATAAATTATATCTTTCAAAAAACATCTAATTCTTTTAAAATTCGGAAGCATTGTTATGTTTTTACTTGTTAATTTATTAAGCAGATGGTTTGAGCTGCTTCCATTTTATATTTCCTGTTCTATGGCTTTGGGCAAATTATTTAACCTATTTGTTTCTCAGTTTCTTTCTTTCTTTTTTTTTTTTTTTTTTGAGACAGAGTCTCACTTGGCCACCCTTGGTAGAGTGCCATGGCATCACAGCTCATAGCAACCTCAAACTCTTGGTTTCAAGCGATCGATCCTCTTGCCTCAGCTTCCTAAGTAGCTGGGACTATAGGCACCCACCACAATAACCAGCTATTTTTTAGAGACGGGGTATTGCTCTTGCTCAGGCTGATCTTGAACTTGTGAGCTTAGGCAGTCGACCCACTTTGGCCTCCCAAGTGCTGGGATTACAGGTGTGAGCCACCACATCCACCTGTGTCTCAGTTTCAAGTGGGGATGATAAGAGGATCTAACTTACAGAGTTCTGTGTTAATGAGTTAATATAGTGTGTAGAAGAATGTCTGGCTTGTATCAAACCTGAACTATCAGTTATAATAATAATAATTTCTTTCTTCTTTCTTTTTTCTTTTTTTTTTTTTTTTGAGCTAGAATGCCACGTCAGCCTAGCTCACAGCAACATCAGACTCCTGGGCTCAAGTGTTCTCCTGCCTCAGCCACTGCAGTAGCTGGAACTATAGTTGCCTCCCATCCCATATCCAGCTAATTTTTCTATTTTTAGTAGAGATGGGGCCTTGCTTTTCTCAGACTGTTTTCAAACTCTTAAGGTCAAGGGGTCCTTCTATCTTGGCCTCCAGAATGCTAGAATTACAGGCATGAGCCACCACACCCTGCCTGATAATTCTTAGTAGGAACCTATACCTGAGCTAGGCATAGTGGTACATGTCTATAGTCCTAGCTACTCAGGAGGCTAAGGTGGGAGGATTGCTTGGACCTAGGTGTTCAAGGCCAGCCTGAGTAACATATAATGAGACCCCCATCTTGAAAAAGAAAATAAATAAATAGGCTTGGTGCCTATAGCTAAAGTGGCTAAGGTGCCAGCCACATACACCAGAGCTGGTGGGTCTGAACCCAGCCCCGGTCTGCCAAACAACGACAACCACAACCAAAAATTAGCTGGGTGTTGTGGCGGACGCCTGTAGTCCCAGCTACTTGGGAGGCTGAGGCAAAAAAATCGCTTAAGCCCAGGAGTTGGAGGTTGCTGTGAGCTGTGATGCTATGGCACTCTACTCAGGGCAACAGCTTGAGGCTCTGTCTCAAAAAAATAAAAATAAATAAATAAATAGAGGCCAGGTGAGATGGCTCACACCTATAGTTCTAACATTCTGGGAGGCCGAAGTGGGTGGATTACCTGAGCTCAGGAGTTTGAGACCTGAGCAAGAATGACACCCATCTCTAAAAATAGCTGGCTGTTGTGGCAGGGACCTGTAGTCTCAGCTACTTGGGAGGCTGAGGCACTAGGATCACCTGAGCCTGAGAGTTTGAGGTTGCTGTGAGGTGTGACGCCATAGCACTCTATTGAGGGCAGCAATGTGAGACTGCCTCATAAATAAATAAATAAAATAAACAAAAAATGTTAATCTCTTTCCAAAGCATATATACCCAGATTGTTACCAGTATCTGCTCACATTCTTCTTTAGTCAACATACATTCAGCTAACGCTTACATAGTACTGGCTCTGGGCTTGTTTGGGCCTTGGTCTTGGGCCCAGATTTCAAATGCTGGCTCAGCGGCCCCCTGGCTGTACCCGGTGGCCTGCATTCCCAGGCCTTAGTTGCTGCCTCTTGCTCCTGGTCCTTGGGGCCTCTGGTGAGGCTGAGCTCATAAAAGGTGTCAGCAAAGCACTTTGCGAATCGATGTTAACTAATAGCGGCTCCATGGAGCTGGTGTGAATAGGGAGGACAGTTGCAGAGGCTGCTTAGACCAGACTCAGGGATGGCACCCATGGAAGGCCAGTGCTGTTCTCACAGGAAGCATAGGAACAGCCGTCTAGCCCCTCTTTTTGATGTTTCATGCCCCTTTAGCCAGAGGTGGGTGCTGATAGAGTTTGGAAATGGGAGGGGGAAGAGGTTTGCCCAGTTAGTGTCAGAGCCAGGCGTAGAGACTCATCTAGGCAACGCACCTGGTCACATCTAACCAGAGCAGGTACCCAACCTGTCCTGGGTGTCTTATGGTTGGGAATTCCTCAGTTACCCCATTGCCATCTTTCCAGAGGGTTCAGGCCTCTGCCCAGACATATAGCTGTCTTAAATATGGCATGGTGGCTTCAGCTCAACGGAGGGCATGAGTTAGAAGCTGGCATGGACCCTGAGCAAGGGAGGGCATGGGTGAGACTCCACTGTTGTAGTTCTGCTCCAGAGGGAAGCCCTTCTCTGCATTTTAAACTGAGCTGAAGCCTGTTCTAGGAACTGCTGTTTGGGCAGCAGATGGGAACAGTGCCCTCTGGGAACTCCTGGTCTGATAGAGGAGACATGATTCTGCTTTATGGAGAAAGAGTCCTGTGTGATGGGGGAACGTGGCACCTGTTCCTGGGTACTCCCTGTGTAACAGAGGGGACATAGTCCTTTTGTCCTCTGCAGCTCCTTGTCTGAGGAAGGAGGCATGGCCTTCATCCCGTAGGAGCCTCCAATCTGATGGAGGAGTCATGGCCACTTCTCTCAGAGAGACATCTATTTGAGAGGGGAGACCTGACCTTCACCCTCAGGAAGGACCCCTGTCTGGGAGACTCACCTTGTCCTCTCATTCAAGAAACCCCATTTTATGGCCTCCACCTTTGGGAACCCCCTCCACTTCTTGATTTGTGGGGGGCCCAGGTCTGGTAGGCAATAGCCACAGAGTGAGCTGGGCAGTTATGGACTTGGCTGCTATGGGCAGGCAGAGGGGAAGACAGGTAGAGGGGCTCCTATAGCAAGTGGGGGTGACATGGAAGGCTTCATGGTGGAGGTGCCTTGGTGTGACCTCTGATGGATAGGAGATACCTGGCTGTGACCAGTACCATCTGGGGATAAGGGGTGGAGGCTTCCTAGGCTAGGAAGGAAACCTGTGGGGTCACAGCAGTGTACCCCTATCTCCATGAGGGCCAGACTGCTGGTATGAAAAGGGGTCCAGGGAGACCCTCCCCCTCTGCTTGAAGGTGACAGGCAAAGTGCTTGTCATTGCACAGGCAAAGTGCTGCCAGCCCAGGGACATCCGCCCTCCATGGCCTGAGAAGCCTGGAGGAGGAGAGGAAACAGGACGCGTAGCAGGAACGCCTTTTCCTCTTCTTTGTAACTAGCCCCCCACTTGAGGCTGGGGAAGCTGATCCTGTCGGTCCTGCCAGGCTTGCCCTGGCCTGGCTGCTGCTGCCTGTAGCCCCCAGCTCCAGCCTTCCCAGAGCCTCTCTCTGCCCCACAGTCTGCTGCTGCTCCTGGGAGAGTTCCTTACCTCCATCGAATCTCAGGGCTTTCATCTGTAAGATGGGGTAAGACTCCCCATCTGCTTCATCAAGAAGATTGTTTTCCTCTGTTTATGGGATTGAGCTCTTCCTGTGCACCAGCCTCTGGGTTCAGCAGGGATGGAGGGCAGAGGGGGAGGAACAGTGTGTGTATGTGAGTCTATTGGGGACTTTGGAGAATCTGACTGGAGATGGAGGTTTGGACCTGCCAGCATCTGGTGGCAGCTAAAATGATGAGGTGGGTGGAGTCACCCAGGGAGCTGCTTATCCTGGGCTCTGAGAAGGGGCAGAGGCCAGATTCAACCCTGGAGCCTTCTGAGAATTGGAAGCAGAACCATGCCACCACAGCCTCCAGCAGGACTGGAATGGGGTCACTGGCTTCGACACTCCTCTGGGGGACGGTGGTATTGAGACCTTTACTTTACTAGGTTGGGCGAGGAGTGTGTGGGGAAGGGTGGGCCAAGAGGATGAGGAGGGAGTAGAGGTAAAGATGTTCACACATCAAAGAATGTGACTAGTCAGATTGTCAGTCTTTTTTTTTTTTTGGAAACAGGGTCTTGCTCTGCCTAGGCTACAGAGCAGTGATGCCATCATAGCTCACTGACCTCAAACTTCAGTGCTCAAATTGTCATTCTTTTGCTTATTTTTCTTTTCTTTGTTATTAAAATTACTCTTCTGCTGGCTAGAGGGCTACTGTGGGAGGGCATGTGGAGTGTGTACAGTGCACGTGCGTGGGGTGTTTGATGCATGTGTGCTTGTGAGGTGTGTATTTGTATGTGCAGTCTCTCTGTGTTTGCACGTGAGGTGTGTGTTTGTATGTGCAGTCTCTCTGTGTGTGCATGTGTGTGGTGTATAGAGGATGTACATGTGGCTATATTCAGATTTTTGTTCCATGAGCCATCTATGTTGGCTGGAAACTGGGAAGAATTCACCAGGCTTGTGAATTTCCCTTCTCTACTTAGGATCACAGCCAGTAGTGCACTGGTAACAACTGGCCCTCCAGAAAAAGAGGAAGGTGGGGGAGGGAGTGTAGCATTTCCAATTTCTGTGGTGTAAATTCTCCCACCATAGACTTCACATTACCAAAGTAATCTCATTTATGCATGGAGTTAGGAAGAAAGATGGACAGTAGATACCATTAGACGTTTTTCCCACCATGTAGTAGATATAAATACATAATAGACATATAGTAGCCATAAATAACCTAAGGAGCATAATAATGAAATTTAGTAAAATAATTAGTAAGTGATCAGCTTTGAGTAGGTAGTCCTTTTCCTTTTGTGTGTGTGTATATTTTATTTTTATTTATTTATTTATTTATTTATTGAGTCAGAGTCTCTGTTGCTCCAGGTAGAGTACACTGGTATCATCGTAACTCACAGCAACCTCAAATTCCTGGGCTCAAGAGATCCTCCTGACTCAGCCTCCTGAGTCTCTGGGATTATAGGAGCATACTATCATGCCCTGCTAATTTTTCTATTTTTAGTAGAGACAGGGTCTCACTCTTGCTCAGGCTGGTCTTGAACTACTGAGTTCAAGTGATCCTCTGACCTCAGCCTCCCAGAGTACTAGGATTACTGGCATGAATCACCATCTCTAACTAGCTAATATCATTTACTTAATTGTAAGTTATATTGGGATTTCTCAGCATCATCACTGTTAACATTTTGGGCTGGAGATGTTTTTGCTGGGGCTGAGGGTACTGACCTGTGTATTATGCAGGCAGTGTCCCTGGCCTTTAGCATCTAGATACCAGTATCATCTCTCCTCTGGATTGTGACAGCCCACTATGTTTCCAAGACATTGCCCAATGTAGCCTGGACTGCAAATTCACCCCAACTTGAGAACCACTGGTATTGGTTGTATTTAATAACTAACTTACAAAATTCCTGAAAATGTGACAATCACTCTTATGAGTCTCTACAAGCCAGCTCCAGCACACCCTGGGCACCATATTTAGATAAATATAAGGCATGGATTTTTTTCCCCAAAAATTCTTTCTCAGGAAAGAGGTGCCACTTTAGGCCCTAGATTTTGGGGCCTGACTGCAGATGGACTCTCTCAGCCCCCTGACTGACCCGCAGAGTGGCTTACATAGAGTAAGAGATGTGGCACCATAGAGGATTGATTGTGACATTTTATGAAATGTAAGAATGGGACAAAAATAATGTTTCTGAATTAATACATGTATACTATTTTAACGTGAAATGTTATTCTACATCTCTAAAAATTTTATGTATTCAAACTGGCATAAAGAAAAAAAACAGGCTTGGCACCTGTGGCTCAAGTGGCTAAGGTGCCAGCCACATACACCTAAGGTGGTGGGTTCGAATCCAGCCTGGGCCCGCCAAACAACAATGACAGCTGCAACCAAAAAATAATCAAGTGTTGTGGCAGGTGCCTGTGGTCCCAGTTACTCGGGAGGAGACTTGCTTGAGCCCAGGAGTTGGAGGTTGCTGTGAGCTGTGATGTCATGGCTCTCTACCCAGGGGACAGCTTGAGGCTCCTGTCTCAAAAAAAAAAAAAAAAAAGATAAAGAAAAAAACAAGTTCAAAACAAAGAACCTCTAAGTAAAATAATGGAGTAGCATGTATCTGGGGGTGCTCTGCACCTAAGGGGCTCCAAGCAAGGCCTCACATCCACATGTCCTGCACTGCTGGCAAGGTTGCTGCCTCTAACATGCTGCTTGGCCCAGGTCCTAGTTTTCCCTAGCTTGGGGCTTGACTCTTGTTTGTTCATTTATTTTTTCATTCAGAATCTTTATTAAGCACTTAATGTATACCAAGGAAAAAGAAATGAGTGGAGGAAGACGCAGTTCGGGCTATCTGGGGCTTGCCATCTTTTCAGTTCCATGGTGTCCGTGAGAGGTGATGTGCAGGTCCTGTGGGGATGTTGAGGGGACAAAGAAGAGAGGGAGGGAAAGGTGTGACGTGGGCCTGGAGCTAAGCTGGGTACCTCTTCCAGCTTCCCACTGTTCTTTTGTTAAAAAATTATTTAGTTTGGGGCAGTGCCTGTGGCTCAGTGGGTAGGGCGCCGGCCCCATATACTGAGGATGGTGGGTTCAAACCCAGCCCCAGCCAAACTGCAACAAAAAAATAGCCGGGCGTTGTTGCAGGTGCCTGTAGTCCCAGCTACTCGGGAGGCTGAGGCAAGAGAATCGCCTAAGCCCAGGAGTGGGAGGTTGCTGTGAGCTGTGATACCACAGCACTCTACTGAGGGTGATAAAGTGAGACTCTGTCTCTAAAAAAATAAAAAAACATATTTACTTTTAATTTCAAAATATTAAAGGGGTACAGATGTTTTTGATACCTGGCTTGAGTCAAGGCTATAAATATGTCCATCACCTACATAATGTTCATTGTACCCATTGCCCTTCTCCTCCTCTTTCCTCCTCTCCCCTGCTTGATTTCCAGTGACTTTTATTTTCCTCTGTTCACTTGAATGTCCATAGGTAGTTGAAATTTGTTAGAGAGCACATGTGTTATTTGTTTTTCTGTTTCTGAGATCTTCCCCTTAGGATAATGGTCTCCATTTCCTTCCATATTGCTACCAAAGGCATTAACTTATCCTTTTTTATGGCTGGGTAGTACTCCATGGTATATACATTCCAAATTTTGTTAATTGATGGGCAATTAGGTTGATTCCACATCTTTGCAATTGTGAATTTTGCTGCAACAAATACTTGAGTACAGGTGGTTTTTTTCCTTTTTTTTTTTTTTGATAAAATTACTTCTTTTCTTTTGGGTAGATACCCAGTAGTGGGATTGTTGGATCAAATGGTGGATCTACTTTTACTTTGTTGAGGAATTGCCATACTGTCTTCCACAGAGGTTGTACTAATTTGCAGTCCCACCAGCAGTGCATCAGTGTTCCTTTCTCTCTGCATCCACACCAGCATCTATTGTTTGTAGACTTTTTAATGTTTTTTTTTTGAGACAGTCTCACTGCATCGACCTGGGTGAGAGTGCCATGGCATCATAGTTCACAGCAACCTCAAACTCTTGGGTTCAAATGATTCTCTTGCCTCAGCCTCCCAAGTAGCTGGAACTACGGGTGCCTGCCACAATGCCTGGCTATTTTTAGAAACGGGGTCTTGCTCTTGCTCAGGTTGGTCTGGAACGCCTGAGCTCAGGCAGTCCACCTCCTCAACCTCCCAGAGTGCTAAGATTATAGGTGTGAGCCACTATGCCTAGCCATTTTTAGACTTTTTAATAAAAGCCATTCTAACAGGAGTAAGGTGATATAGCTTATTGTTTTTAATTTGCATTTCCCTGATGATTAGTGATGTTAAGCATTTTTTTATAAGTTTATTGGCCATTTGTCTCTTCTTTTAAAAAATTTCTTGTCTTGTGCCCATGTTTTAATGGAGTTGTTAATTTTTTCTTGCTGATCTGTTTGAGTTCTTTGTAGGTTCTAGTTATTAGCCCTTTATCAGATTTGTAGCTTGTGACTATTTTCTCCCATTCTGTAGGTTGCCTATTTGGTCTGTTGACTATTTCCGTAGCTGTGCAGAAGCCTTTTAATTTAATCAAGTCCCATGTATTTATTTTTGTTGCTGCTGTAATTTCTGTTGGGGTCTTAGTCATAAATTCTTAGACCATTGTGTAAATGAGTTTTTCCTGCATTCTCTTCTAGAATTCTTATGGTTTTGTGTCTTACATTTAAGTCTTTTACCCATCTTGAATTAATTTTTGTGAGTGGTAAGAGACAGGGTTCTTGTTTCATTCCCTGCATGTGGCTATCCAATTTTCCCAGCACCATTTATCGAACAGGGCTCTTTTTCCCCAGTGTGCATTGTTGTTTGCTTTGTCAAACATCATTGACTGTACCACTGTGCTCTTGAGGGGGGTTGTTTATTTGTGGAGTGTCTGCCTCCTTGCTGCAGAGTGTAGATGCCCTGGGGACAAGGCTCAAGGCCCTGTATCTCTTGTAGATAAGAACAGTGCTAGGCCCAGAAGTTTGAAAAATAAAAGGAAGAAATGAAAGGATGGAAATAAAACAGATGAATAGGAAGGAAGGAGCCGAGGAGGGAAGAGGAGTCAGGACAAGAGCATTTTAAGCTGATGTAATCAGGGAAGGCTGCTCAGATGAGGAGATGCTGGGTAGAGTGTATAGGATGGGAAGGATCAAAGTTGGGAGAACCGACGGAAAGGGTAGCACAAGAGAGAGGAGCAGGGCGTGTCTCATAGAGTTCTGGAAAGTGGAGTCTAAACTGGGAAAAGAGCACCATAAACTGTGTTTTCCATCTGCTTCTGGAAGGGAGACAGCTAAAAAAATTTCCTGTCTCCAGTTAGGGTAACACAATCCCATCCCTAGGCCCTCTCCTCTGAGCAGGGGCCGGGCAGAGCATCAACCAGGGCAGGGATGGTGGTGTTAATTATGGTGTCAATGGCATCAACTTCCCCGTATGGACTCCCAACTCGGTTGGATGAGGGAGAGAACAAAGATGTTGGCAGTTTCTCTGCTCCTGTTGTTATCATTGTTAACCTTAAGAATAGCCTTCAGAAATCTAGGGAGGTGTTATACTCTGCTAATTCTCTGTGGAGTAAAATAGCCACCTGCATTAATCTCTTCTGAGGAATCGCTGGGAGGGAGGCATTTCCTCCCATCACCACCACAGAGGATCTTCCTCTGCAATAGGGATGTAAGCTCTTTTGCCTATATCGCAGCTCGAGCTACTCCCTTGATCTCTGCCCCAGGCAAATGCAAATCTCCATAATGGGTATTGGCTTTGCTTGTTTAATGGGCAGGAAACGCCCTAGAAGATGTATCTTGTCTAGGACTTGCCATAATCTCTTCTAGGGCCATTACTCTTCAGAGTGCTCACAGACCCTGCAGGGTGTTTGTAAGCTGTATCCCCAACAGGCTAGAATTTCAGAAAAGGCAAGAAGCTTGCTAGCAATGGTTAGCTTAAATGTAAAGTAGCTGACTTTTCTTTGTTCCAATTCAGTCAGCTTGCTTTTTAGTTTTCCTCTTTTTCTGGGGGTGCTTTCCTTTGCCAAGAATGGGGTCTTTGGTTCCCATTCTCCCAGCGCCCTCCCCCCTCCCCCCGCACTGCCCCTCACACCTCAGGCCTGCCAGACACTACCCTGTGCCAAGGAAGCCAAGGTGGATTTGGGCAGGGATGTGACAGAGGACAGGAGCATCAGGAGCCTGGTCATTCCTGTCTGACTCTGGGTACACTGATGAATCTCTCTGAGCCTGAGTTTCTAACCCTGGCAAGACTCCTTTCCCTTGGGCTTTGAGTTCTCCATCTGGGAAATGAAGCAGGTTGTGCATATCCCCTCAGGCTCCCCAGGCTCCGGAAATCTGTGAAATGGGGTGACATTTCCTGCCTTCCTGCCTCCTTCCCCATCCTGAGCTGTCCTGAGAAGCAGGTGCACTGATGGCGGGTAAACAGGCAGGCAGCACTGACACAGGAGGGCTTTGAGATTCTGGCAGAGCAGACAAGCCTGTACACAAATAACTCTGCAACTGGGGAGAATGTGATAAGGGCCCTAGGAACCTCTTTGCAGCCACTGCCACCTGCTCCTTACACCTCCCTGCTCCCTGGTGGCTGTTTTCACACCCAGGAAAGTAGGTCAGAATGTAGGGTAGCTGTGTCTGAGAGTGAATGCCCCCTGTGTGGTCCCCACCCTACCCAGCTGAGCCATGACTGCTGTCAGGGCCAGAGATGGGGGAAAGTTATGGGGTTGAGGGCATCTCAGTCCTGGCCAGTCATCCTCTGTCCCCAGCAAATGCCTACAGCTCCCTATCATCTTCTGGATATGGTCCAAGCTCCTCAGCCTGGCATTCAAAGCCTTTTACAGCTTCCTCAAGACCCCTCGCCCAGGGCCACACATAGAGGTGTTCATGACTCTGTGGGGGCATGAGTGGACCATTCTCTAAGCTGGGATCCTCCCTGGTGCTGCTCTCCGACACTCAGGACACACTGCAGCTACCCCAGACCATTTGCTATCTCCCCAGTCCCGCAGCAGTGGTCCCCGCCAGGCTGCTGCCTGCAGTGCCGCCACCTCTTTCACACTTCTGTGTGTTCTTCACAACCCTCCGACCTTGTTGCCTCTTCCCTTGAAGCCTTTCTTGACTCCCCAGACAGGACCACACAATCCTCAGGAGTGGTTAAAAGCATGGTCTCTGGAGCCAGACTGTCTGGGCTCTAGTATCTAGCTGTGCCTCTACTGTGTGACCTTGGGCAAATCACTTACCTTCTCTGAGCCTCAGTTTTTCATCTGTGAAATGATAGTGGCACCTCTTATAGGGTTATTGGAGGAATAAATGAGTTAATATTTGGACAAGTAACTGGCACTTAGATTCTCTTCTGGATGAATTTTTGATGTTGACTGAAGATTGAGTAAATATTGGAAGGTTTTCCCACATTCATTGCATTCATAGGACTTTTTCCTAACATAGGTTTTCTGATAGTCAGAAAAGAATGAATTGTTACTAGTGCTCTCTCGATTTGCCAATAATGAATCCACATTCATGGATAGTCTTTGCAGTATGTGTTTTCTTTTCTTTCTTTTTTTTTTTTGGAGACAGAGTCTCAACCTGTTGCTCTGGGTAGCGTGCTATGGTGTCATATCTCACAGCAATCTCCAACTCTTGGGCTCAAGTGATCCTCTTGTCTCAGTTGCAGTCCACCCACCTTGGCCTCCCAGAGTGCTGGGATTACAGGCCCAGTATGAGTTTTCTGAGGTTGAGTAAGACATGTTTTGTCTAAATGATTTTCCACAGGTGGACCATTCACGGGGTTTCTCCAGTACAAGTTTTCTGATACTGGCTTTGTGAATCTGGACAAGTTATGTAGGGTCTGAGTCTAGGTTTCTCCTCTGAAAAATTGGAATATTTAGATAGAATAATACTATAACATCTGTAAAGTGCTTAGTGCAGTGCCTGGTGCAGAGGGAAAGCTTAAAGTATGGTAGCTATCATTCTGGGTGGGTTTTCCTAGTTTGGCTATACTGTGGTCTTTTGCCAGGGACCCTGATTGTTCATGTTACTGCCCCCAGCACCTGGCACTGGTAGGGGCCATGTGCATGTTTGGTGGGCAAGTGAATGATGAATGGGATGGCCACTGGTTAGAGTTGAACAGAGGCCTGTTTTGGGTTTGTCAGCTGTGTTCCTGGCTCAGCCTGATGGTGACTGTGACCCTGAGCCTATGAAGTATTTTCTAAGCCTGGTGCCCATTGCTCCTGACAGCCAAACAGAAGTATAAGGTAAAGCTGGGTGCAGTGGCTCATGATAAAGCTGGGTGCATGAGGCATATAATCCTAGGACTCTGGGAGGCTGAGGCAGGTGGATTGTTTGAGCTCAGGAGTTGGAGACCAGCCTGAGCTAGAGCTAGACCCCATCTCTAAAAATAAAAAATAAAAAAATATATATATATATCTGGGCCTTGTGGTAGGCACATGTAGTCTCAGCTACTTGGGAGGCTGAATCAAGAGGATCACTTGAGCCCAAGAGTTTAAGGTTGCTGTGAGGTACGATGCTACGGCATTCTAACAATGGTGACAAAATGAGATTCTGTCTTAAAAAGAAAATAAGTATAGGTAAAAGAAGAAATCTTTAGCATCTGCTTACCCAGAGGTAAGGATATCACCACCATCCTTTTTTTTTTTTTTAAATTGTTGAGGATTCACTGAGGTTAACCACCATCTTTTTAAACTTCAGTCATCCTCACTCTTGACTAATTCTCTCTTAGAGCATTCATTCAACAACATCCAACCTATACTTATTTACTGAGTACCTGCTGTATCCCAGGTATAGGTACCAGGCTATGGCCCAGGGAATCACTGACAATTATGTGAATATCTCTACTTTTAAAACAGAGTGTAAGTCATTAGGCCATAGAAAAGTATAGTAAATGCTGTGAATGGGGACATATTAGGTGTGGTTTTAGGGAGACACCTGACCCAGATGTGGAGGAGTCAGGGAAGGCTTCTTGGGGAAAAAGATAGGTGAGCATGACACAGCAGGCCTGGGGAAGAATCTCAGGATCAGAGATGTGGAGACTCTTGTTTCAAAGCATTCAGAATTAAGGATGCAAATTTTCTCTACTTCACTTAACTTTTTTTTTCCTAGACTCTCCTTTCCCCAAGTCTTGAGACATATGTTGTTATAGAAGCCCATGTATCTTTATAAAGTTATGTTATGTTCATTGTACAACATGGGAAAACAAGAGCTGTAAAGAAGTGGGTGGGTGGGTAAGTGAAGTCTCCTGCAACCTTTGAATATTCTCTCTCCTTTAGTTTAAAAAAACTGAGATATAAATTACAAATCATAATATTCACCCTTTTACTGTAAAATTCAGTCGTTTTTAATATATTCACAAAGTTGTATACCTATCACCACTATCTGATTCCAGAACGTGTCATTACACACAAAAGAAACTCCGAACCCATTTGCAGTCACTCCCCATCTCATCCTCCCACCAATCCCACTAATCTACTTTCTAACTCTTATCAATTTTCCTACTCTGAACATTTCATGTAAGTGGAATTACAATATATGTGACCTTTTGCGTCAGGCTTAATTTACTTAGTGTAATGTTTTCAAGGTTCATCTATATTGTAGCATGAATTCATTCCATTTTATGGCTGGCTAATATCCCATTGTATGTATGTATATACCACATTAAAAATACATTCATCAGTGGACGGACATTTAGGCGTTTTATTCACTCTTTATGACTATTTTGAAAAATACTGCTACAAATATTTATGTATAAGTTTTTGTGTGGATGGGTTTTCACTTCTCTTGTGTATATACCTAGGAGTGAACTTGATGGGTCACATGTTAATTTTATATTTAACTTTTAGAGAAACTGGCAGATTGTTTTCCAAAGTGGTTGTACCACTTTATGTTCTCACCAGCAATGCATGAGGGTTCCGGTATCTCCACATTTTTATCAGCACTTGTTATTGTTCTTTTCAGTTATAGTCTTCTTAGTGCTTTAATGGATGTGAAGTATCTCATTATGGTTTTGATTTGTATTTACCTGATGATCAATAATGTTGAACATCTTTTCTTGTGTTTATTGGCCATTTATGTATCTTCTTTGGAACAATGCCTATTCAAATAAATCCATTGCCCATTTTTATTCTTTTTTTTTTTTTTTTTTGAGACTGAGCCTCACTCTGTTGCCCTGGGCTAGAGTGCTGTAATATCATAGTTCACAGTAACCTCAAACTCCTGGGCTCAAGTGGTCCTCTTGTCTCAGCCTCCTGCGAAACTGAGACTGCAGGCCTGCAACACCACATCCAGCTAATTTTTCTATTTTTATTTTATTTATTTATTTATTTGAGACAGAGCCTCAAGCTGTCACCCTGGGTAGAGTGCCATGGCATCACAGCTCACAGCAACCTCCAACTCCGAGCTCAGTCAATTCTCCTGCCTCTGCCTCCCAAGTAGCTGGGACTATAGGCACCTGCCACAACACCTGGCTATTTTTTGTTGCAGCCATCATTATTTGGCGGGCCTAGGCTGGATTCGAACCCACCAGCTCAGGTATATGTGGCTGGCACCTTAGCCGCTTGAGCCACAGGTGCTGAGCCTAATTTTTCTATTTTTAGTAGAGATAAGGTCTTGCTCTTGCTCAGGCTGGTCTTGAACTCCTCAGCTCAAGCAATCCACCTGCCTTGGCCTCCCAGAATGCTAAGATTACAGGTATGAGCCACTGCTCCTGGCCATTGCCCATTTTTAAGTGGGTCATTTCCCTATTTGTTGTTGAGTTGTAATCATTCTTTATATATCTTAGTACTATACAGACACATGATTTGAAAATATTTTCTCCATTTCATGGTTGTCTTTTCATTTTCATTTTCTTTTTCCTGAGACAGAGAGTCTCACCTGTCTCCGTTGGTAGAGTGCTGTGACCTCATAGCTCACAGAAACCTCAAACTCTTGGGCTCAGGCGATCTTCTTGCCTCAGCCAGCTGGCACTACAGGCACCTGCCACAATACCCAGCTATTTTTTTTTTTTAGAGAGATGGCTTCTGGCTCTTGCTCAGGCTGGTCTTAAACCTGTGAGCTCAGGGCATTTCACCTGCCTTGACCTCCCAGAGTGCTAGGATTACAGGCATGAGCCACTGTGCCCAGCCTCTTTTCATTTTCTTGATAGTGACCTTTGAAGCACAAATGTTTTTAAATAATTTTATCTACTTTTTCTTCATTTGCTTGTGCTTTTGCTATCATATGAAACCAATTCCTAATCCAAGGTCATGAAGATTTACACTTATGTTTTCTTTTCTTGAAAACCTTTTTCTTTTTCCCTTTTGAGACAGGATCATCTTCTGTTGCCCGGCTAGAGTGCACTGGCATGGTGATAGCTCACTGCAGACTCAAGTTATCCTCCCATCTCTGCCTCTCAGAGTGCTAATTACTGGCATGAGCCACCATGCCCAGCCTTATGTTTTCTTCTAATATTTTTTTAGTTGTAGCTTTTACATTTAGGTCTTTGGTCCATTTGAGTTAATTTTTGTAGATGGTGTGAGGTAGGGGTCTAACTTCATTCTTGTGCATATGGATATCCAGTTGTCCCAGGGTCATTTATCTTTTTTTTTTTTTTGGTAGAGATGGGGGTCTCACTATATTGCCCAGGATAGTTCTGAATTTGTTGGCTCAAGTGATTCTCTGGCCTTCCCAAAGGTGGCTCATGCCTGTAGTCCCAGGCATGAGCCACCATATCCAGCCTTTGTTGAAAGACTGCTCTTTCCCTCATTGACTTGTCTTTGTGTCTTTATCAAAAATCAGTTGACCATAAATACATGGGTTTATTTCTAGACTATCCTGTTCCTTTGATCATATGTCTATCTTTATGCCTCTACCTCGCAGTCTTGATTACTATAATGTTGCAGTAAATTTTCAAATTGGAAAGTGTAAATCCTTTAACTTGGTTCTTTTTCAAGATTGTTTTGGCTATTCTGGATTGCTTGCATTTCCTTGGGAATTTTTGGATTAGCTTTTAATTTTTCTGCAAAAAAAAGTCATCCAGGAATTTGATAGAGATTGCATTAAATTCATAGATCAATTAGGGGGCTCTTGCCATCTTAAGAACATAGCCTTCTCATTTTTTATTTTGGGTGTTTATTGAGTATAAATTTGAGCTCAAGACAAATATACTGTTCTAATTCCAGACTTATTTTGCTTAATATTCTATGATAGGCATTACCCTGTGTTATGTAAGAAGCAAGCCTAATGTCAGTGCTATATAGTATTCCATTATGTAGTGGTACCATATAGAATTGCAAACTCTTATTTTGGTTTATCTGTCTTGGAAGCTACTTCATGAGGATCTGTTGTGGTGTAGACCTCTCCCTGATCGGCACAAAGGGACACTGAAAGTACTGATAGCTCATAGAAGAGCAACAGAACATTAGTGTCAAAATTGATCAACAAGTACCCCATGCTGCAAATGGGGGATGGGGCTCGCAGGAGAAGCCAGTATTCTGGTTAATGGAGAGTTGACCTGTCGGTCTTCTTGGCAGAACACCCTGAATAGATGAAATGAGAAATCACCCCACAAAGTGCACAGGCACTATAGGCATGTTTGGTTTAGGTATGTTTTTCTAGAACAGTTGATTTTAAACATTTTTAAATTTGCAGCATAAAATTCATTTTTCAGTGTAACTAAGCACATACGTATTCACCTGAAACAAAAGTTTATTGGCCAGGAGAAGCTGGTTTGCTGCAATAACAACCTCAAAACCTTAGTGGCTCAGGAGTTTTCTTCTCTCTTATGCTACACATCTGTCAGGTAGTGGGCAAGCCCTGGTATTTAGGTTGGTGGAGGCTTTCCCATCCAGATCATTTCTGGTTTCAGTGCTAGAGGAAAGAGAATAAGGTAGGCAAAAGAATACTCCCCCCCTCAAGATGTCTACATCCTAATCCTTGGATACTGTGAATCTGTTATGTTACATGACAGAGGGTAATGGTGGTGGGTGCATATGGAATTAAGGTTGCTAATCAACTGACCTTGAAATAGGGAGATTGTTCCATATTATCCAGATGGGCCCCAGTGTAAACCCCAGGGTCTTTGAAAGTGGAAGAGAGAAACCAAAGAGGACATAGTGATGCAATATGATAAGAACCCAGCTAGCTCTTGCTGGTGTTGAAGGTGGAGGCAGGGACCATGAGCCAAGGAGTGCAGGTGGTTTGTAGAAGCTGAAAAAGGCAGGGAAGCAGATCCATCCCAAAAGTCTCCAGAAAGGGACACAGCCCTGCTGATACTTTGATTTTAGACCAGTGAGGCCCTTTTTGTGCTTCTGAACTACAGAACTTTAAGATAGTATATTTGTGTTGTTTTAGGCCACAAAGTTTGTGATAATTTGCCATAGCAGCCATAGAAACTAATACAGAGAGCATGGGGAATTGAGCACCAGCATTTTTAAATGCATCTGCCTAGAAGCAACACATGGCACTTCTGCTCATATTTTGTTGGCTAGAGAAAGCCACATGGGCATGCCTAACTTCATATTATTGGAGAAGTTTGATACTCCCATATACACAGCCTTAGAGGGAAACCAAATATCGGTAAATGTAATAATAATATCTATTATACCTTTGCTGCCTGCAGTGCATGCTTACATTTTCTATTCCATTCTGTTCATTTCATTCAAAACCAAAAAGTTGACTTCATTATCAGCTACTGTGTTCTGACTCCTAGTTTGGAAATGGCTGCTACACAGACCCTTTTTTGCCCAGGCCTCAAGGACCACAGGATAAACCAGGTGTGTGGCACACCTAGGCATAGCTGATTGGCCCAGGTGTGGGACACATGACCAAAGCTGACCAATCACATTCCTCTCCTGGGAATTTGGAATTGGGCCATTCAGCCAGTTAGCAGTGGGAAGCTAGCGTAGAAACAGGGTCGGAGTGAAAGTCACATGGCAAGCCAAAAGGATGGAGGAGCAAAAAAGCCCTGAGTAAGCAAAGGGAGCTGGCCTACAGAGACGATGGAGCAGCTACGCAGACAGCAGTGCAGCTGGAAGGATATGCAGCCCCAGAAGGAGAGGTGGAGAGAGCACCCGACTGCCTGAGATCGGATGGCTTCCTTGGTGCTGGCTCCAGCCCCCATGCGTCCTGCCTGCTTGTCCTTCCCGTGAGATTTTTGGCCCTTTATGGTGACCCCTCCCCTTTTGTCTTGAGCTACCCTGGGGCTCCGGGAGGTTGCTGTTCCTTGTCTCCAGTGAGCATTAATCATCCAGAACACTGCTGGTGTTTCTCTTCTGAGCACCCAGCTGTAGCTCTGAGGACCAGTGGGGCATCCATGGGGCGGAGGGGTGGGAGTAGGGTGGAGTGGTGAGTTATACCTCTCCTCCCACAACCTGGAAGTCTGGCTTTGATCACAGGCTGGGGTGTTTGTATTTGCTCTTCAGAGTGGACAGGCAGAGGCATCTGTGTGGTGCTGTGCAAGTAGGGGTCCTGGTAAACTGGGAACACCCTCACAGGGCCTCTTTTCTGAGACTGTTTGGACCAGGAACCCGTGGAGTTGTTTCTGGGAGGCCTTGGTAGTGTAGTGGGAAGGACATGGGCTCTGGAGACAGGCAGACCACAGTTTGCCTCTGTCAGCCTCAATTTTCTCATCTCTGAAATGGGATTGTTTTAAGAAGCAGCGGCATTCTAGGAAAAATACTTAAAGGCGGATGTAGGGTGTAACATGCTCTTAGCTATCCTTGTTTGAGGAAGTCATCAGTGTCCCTGCTTCCTGAAGGAGGTGGCCCCAGTACTGATTGATTAAGTTAGTCGCAGGTCATTTTCCACTGCTGGTCTGTGCTTCCTGCCCCTTGTCACCCTTGCCTCTCCTGTCCTGTTTCCTGTCTGCTGTTATTCCTAATGTTGATAAAAACACTTGCTTTATCCAACCACAGCAGGATTGTGGATAAAGCACCCAGCCCCTGGGGACAGGCAGACAGAATTGCTTCTGAATGCTGACTGAGCCCCTTGCTTGCTGTATGTTCCTGGGCAAACTATTGTATCTCTTTGAGACTTGAGTTAATTATCTGGAAGATGCGGTATATAATACCCATGTCACAGTGCTGCTATGAGAAATAATTAGGCACTCAACGAATGCCAGTTCCACCTTCCCTTCCTCCCTTCTTGAATATCTTTCCTCCCCACCGGCCACAGTACCCTCCGGAACGGCTGTCCCTGACTCAGTTATTTGTGGCTTTCCTTTCCCTCAGACCCTGGGCTCCTGGGGCTTTTGGAAGCAGCGGGGGCCCTGTGGCCTGTACCTCTTCCCAGGTCTCTTCGGCAAGTCCAACCTCATCTTGGGGGCTACTTGTTCAAACCTGTGATCTTTTTTCTCACTTTAGCCATTATCACCCCTCAGCCAACAGTGATATCTTCACACTCCAAACACTGATAGATATGAGGAGGAGAAAAGCTTGGGCCTCCTAGGGGAGGTGGGGGAGGGATGCGTCAGGCTCTTCTTTGCCAGCCATGTTCAGACCCATCAGCGGTCCCTGGGGCCCCCAGAAGTGAGGAAACAGGCCGGGGCTGTGGAGGCAGCACAGAGCCACCAGCCACTTGCCTTCCTGGCGGATGGGGGAGTAGCTACATCTGTGGGCTTCTGTCTCGGACCTCACCACCTTGCCCATGGGATGCCTGCTAGAGGTCCTGCTCCAGGGAGATTGGGTGGCAGACATCCCAGCCTTACTGGGCCTACACCCTCTCTCTCTGTTTATGGCTATTCCTCTCCCCCCTTTCTCTTTTTTCACCCCTCATTCCATCTTTTATTTTCTCATGTCCAGGACCTGTTTCACCATCCTCCCCTCTCTTCTCCGTCATCTCTGGGGCTCTGTCTCTTTCACTTCTTTTTCTCCCTCTTACTACTCTGACTTGTGTGAGATTCTGGGGCTAGATGATGGGGGTAGCTGAGGGGTCTCCAGATCTCAGTCCTGGCTGGGCATAGAGGGCAGGAAGAGCTGGGGAGGGAAAGTGAGAACTTTTCAGAAGCTGGGGACTGTGTCTTGGCCTGGCTATGTGTCCAGGGCTCTGTTGCCTGACCACAGGCACATCCCCTTCCTTTCTCAGTCAAGTAAGACAGTTGATTCCTTCACTAATTCATTCACTCTCTCAGCTATTCAATTAATATTAATTGAGTGTTTGCTACCTGCCATTCGTTAACACATACTTATTGAACAATTAATTGTGCTGTGCTGGGAGCTTGGGATAGATACATCAGTGGATAAGAGAGACAAAGATCCCTGCACATGGAGGAAAATGTTACCAGAGAAAAACTAGAGCCAGAGAAGGATTAGGGGGTAGGGGCAGGGGCAGGTTGGAGCATCAAACGAGGCAGTGGGGCTGGGCAAGCATGTGTCTGGGGGAGAGTGTCCCGGGAAGGGACCTGCCTGAGCAAAGACCCTGAGGTAGGAATTGCCTTGCTATTCTTGGGGAACCTGGGATGTAACCTGGAAGACAGACAGGGGCAGCTTGGCTTCATATCACACCAGTTTTCTTTGTGCTTAAGCTCAGGAACTTGCACTTGGGAAGACTCCCTTGCTTGCCCTGTGAGGAGTAGACTGTTGCTCACTCAGGGGAGCTATGACGGCAGCAATGGTGGCTTAGTGGTAGAGGTGGTAAGCTGGGCACTGTTCCATGTTCAGCACCTGCGTTGGCCACTCCAGGCCCCTGGGCAGAGGTCCTGCCTCTAGGCGGCCTGCAGGAGCCCCTGGGCATGATACATGGACCCTGGCCTCACCTCTCTTTCTCTCCACAGAGTATTCAAGAAGGCCAGCCCGAATGGAAAGGTGAGTCTATAACAGCCTGATGGGCTCCTACCTGACCCCAGGCTGGAACCTTGGGACCACGAAGGAAAAGCATCTCTCCTGACATGTGCAGCTCCCTGGGGGAGGGGGCAGATGCTGTTCCTCATCTGAGAGGGACACAGCTCTTTTGGTAGGGGCCCTCGGTCTCAAAGGGGAGGCTCTCAGAAAGCTTTCTGTAAGTGGGGAGGTATAACCCCTCTGCACTTTGGGGACTCCCAGACTGGTGTAGAGAGAGACATGAATGTGATAAACAGAGGATGAGCTAATCAGTAAGTACCAGTAAGAGCTCGAGGTGAGTCCCTGGTATACAAGAAGACCCCAGCATACCTCCTGGTCACCTCATTATCCAGGGAAGTACCCAGGGCCTGTCCCTGTTTCTTTCTCTCGCAGGCCCAGACTCCCTCCTTCTCCCCTCTCAGTTCAGCACGGAGATTATTATTCCACTCCAGGTCTATCCAAGCCTGGTGGGGACTGGGACAGGGTGTGCTGAGATGCATCGGCAGAGACCATGCTACTCGCAATGGATCGTTTCGCTAAGAAGTGGCAAGGGTGAGATGCCAGGTAGCAGGGCCTGTAGGCCCAGCCTGGGTGCTCAGTGATAGCTCATTCCAGGAGGGATGCATTTCCAGGCAAGGCAAGGTGGAAAAGGGCATTTCTGGCAGGAACATACAATTGAAAGGCATTCAGGGGGTCCCAAGCAGCTGGACCTCAGAGTGCCAGGAGGGAGGCAGAGGGAGTGGATGCTGAGGCTGAGAGGCTGCAGGGCGAGGCTGCAGGGCAAGTCTTGAGGAGGCCGAGACCAGGCTTAGGAGAATGGACCCCTGGCCTGGGTAGCAGACAGTCCCACATCCCCTGCTATGCCTGCAGCAGACACCATCACCCTGTCCTGCAGTGCAGTGTTCTTGCTTACATTCCTTCCCAGCCCAGGGCCGGGGGCAGCCCTGCCAGTTAGTTCAGACTTGGTTCTTGGAATGAAACTCATTTGTCATCCTTACCTCTGCCCACTGAAGAGCCATTAAAGGGTTTTCAAATGGAAGTAGCACGGTTGGATTTGCATTTTAGGGTGCTGAGTCTGGATAAGGAAAGGGCTGGACTGCTGAGGCTGCTTGCAGCAGTGTCAACTGGCCAGTGTGGTCATTCAGGCAGGAGTGGCTGTGGGGGGGAGAGGGACAGTTTTGGGAAATTTGGTGGAGGTAGAGCCATTGGGATTGGGGATTGCTGAGAAGCAGGGAGCATCTAAGATGACACTGTGAATGGATTTGACTTGAAGCCACTGGAATTCTAGCTTGGGGCTCCTCCCTGCTGGCTGACTGCTGAGTGGGCACCAGCTCCCTAGTGCCTCACTGCCTTGGAAAACAAGCCCTCCTGCTCAAACATGGTAACTGTGTGCAGGGATACATTTGTTAATAGCTAGAGTTAACCTTTCCATAATGTATATATACTTTAAAACCTTGTGTTGTATGCTATAAATAACATATGATTTTATATGTCCATTTTAAAAAAGCAAATTAGCCGGGTGCCGTGGCTTATGACTATAATCCTAGTACTCTGGGAGGCCAAGGTGGTTGGATTATCTGAGCTCAGGAGTTCAAGACCAGCCTGAGCAAGAACGAGACCCTGTCCCTAAAAAAAAAAGTAGCCAGGTGTTGTGGCAGGTGCCTTTAGTACCAGCTACTTGGGAGGTTGAGGCAAGAGGATCACTTGAGTCCAAGATTTTGAGGTTGCTGTGAACTATGACACCATGGCACTCTACCCAGAGCAAAAATTGAGACACTGCCTCAAATGTTAATTACTTAATTAATTAATATTTTTAAGAAGAAAGAAAACAAGTCCTCATGTAAGTAAATTCCTGCTAGGCTACAAGGTGTGTGGGGACCAATTGAAGGATGCAGTGTCAGTGTTTAGAGCCCCTGAGGGCTCAGCCTGGGGCCTGCCTGGAGAGCCCTCACCCTCTCTGAGATGCCGGCACTCCTGCTCAGCCAACTTCCCTCCTGTCGCTGCTGCACCCTCGGTGATACTTGGCAGCACTGATCTCCCTAGGCCTCAGCATCCTCATCTGTAAAACAGAAGTAATTACGACTCCTTCCTAGGTCTTTGGGAGGAAGAAATGCTTTTAAAATTTTAAAAGGATTTGCTATTTTTAGTGTTAGGGCTGGGTCTACGTCCGGTTATGATTTTGATGAGGATTAGGAATGGGTCTAGGAGTTTCAGGGGCAGCTCCCAGGGTTTCCTCCAGGTAGGGGATTGTGTCCTTCTGGCCCTTGCTGCTAACATGCCCTGTCCCTGTCCTCCCCAGCTCACCGTGTACCTGGGAAAACGGGACTTTGTGGATCACATCGACCTTGTGGACCCTGTGGGTGAGTCCATGGAAAGCAGGTGGAGGGTGAGGGGAAGGATAGGCTGGCTAAGCCTCCTAAGAAAAGCCTTCAGGTCTTCAGGGGGGCCTGGTGCCAGGAGTGGGGCATGCGGGCAGCAAGCATTTACTGGGCAGATCCTTCCCCATGCATGGGAGGACTGTGTGCTTGTGGGAAGATGTCCAGATGCTGATAAGGAAGATAAGGATGATGATGGTGGCAGCCATCACTTTCCATAAGGCTTGTCATCCAGGAGATTGGGTTGGGGGGGAGGCTACACTTTCTCTCCCTGCTTTACAGACAAGGAGAACGAGACACAGAGAGGCTCAGCGGCTTGTGCCAGGTCACACAGCTAGTAGGTAGAGGAAATGGAGGGACAAGCCTTCCTGGGGCTTGCGAAATGGAGGCTGTCCTCACCCATACGGGAATCTTGCCAGAGGCTGGACCATGACTGAAGGCACCTTCTAAGTTCTTGTTCAAGTTCAGGGGCTCACAGCCTCTGCATTCTTGACAGTTTGGATTGGATAACTATTGGTGGTGCCCATCCTGTATGTTTTAGGATGTAGGACAGCATCCGTTTGGTGCCAGCACTCCCTCTCCCTCCAGGCATGACAGTCATGTGTTTAGATATTGCCAAATGTCCCCTTGGGGGGAAAAATGACCCCTGTTTTTGAATCCTCACTGGGAGAGCCTTGGTCTTATTGCTTCTTCCCCGAGTATTTGAGAGAGAGAGGCCCAAACTTACCCCTGTTTTATAAATGGTCACAGTGAGGACCAGAGAGGATAAGTGGCTTTTTAAAGGGGGGTATGAATAAACCAAAGCGAGGCCAAAGGAGGTGACAGGTTGGAAGAATGGAGACTAGAAATTGGGAAGTACTGAAATTGGGAGGGGTTGCTTGGGGAAAAAGTTCCAGAGAATATGGTCTCTCTTGTCACATCCCTGGGATCTGTCCTGAGGCCAGGGAGCAGGAGACATCTGATGGTCCCAGACCCTAGAGAGAGAGCACAGTGGTGGATTTCAGCCCACTTGGAGATTCTGGGGCAGGAGACTAAGGGGCTGTGAACTGCAGCACGGCCAGCTTTACTCTTGCTTTGTGGCTACAGCAGAGCAACCCCACTCCTCTCCAGGCCTGTCTCCCAATGCTCTTCTGTGATTTGTATCTTCTCCCTGAACTGGCCCTCAGAGGCAGTGAGCAAGCAAATGATTCAGGTGCTTCAAGTTGTGGTCCAGTAGGCGGAGGCCAGGGCTGTCCGAGCTTACTAGCCTATTAAAGGCAGCAGCAGAGGCAGCTGGAGGCTGGGAGGAGGTGGGAGCAGGAGGAAGCCAGCTGCCCAAAACACTTGTGGTCATATGCCCCTGGGAGCTGTTCGGCCAGTGTTCACAGAGCACCTAATTTGTGCCAGGCCCTGTGCTTGAGCCCTGGGTATCCCAGAGAGCTCTGGGGCATCGTCCAGAGGTGAACAGGTGACTCACGGTGAGAAGTGCTTTTTCCATCATGGCATGGCCTAAAGGATTGATCTGATTATATCCTCCTTGTGCTCTGCGCACAAGCCCAAGCCTCTGGCCTGGCAACTGGGACATTTACAATCAGGCCTGACCCTCCTTTCTGCTGGCCTGTAGAATCTGTTCTCCCAGGCCCCATGCTATTCCCACTGCCTGCTGTGGCCTACCCCCGAGTCATGTGATCAACAGCCCTCACTTGTCCCCTGAGCCCTGCTCCAGCTTCCCTCTCCCATGGAGCCTCCTGTGATAGTGAGTACCTTTTCTGGGACTCCCTCTCTGCAGACTTTCCACTGAGCCCTGGTGCCTGTGCAGGATGTGGCACAGAGGAGGTTCTCACCATAAAAGGAAGATTCATGGTCAGGCTCTGGGAACAGGTTGGCCACTCCCCTGACCAGCTGTCCCTGGCGCCTGCCCACGACTGGGGTTGCACTGGGACCCCTGCAGGCATTCACTCCCAGGCAAGGCCTGTGAGATTTCTGAGAGGTTGTCTGGGGCAGCATGAGAGGGGGTATGGTAGGCAGAGGGTGGGAAAAGAGAAGGGGAGAGAGGTTTGGCCAGCAGTGGACTGGAGGTGCCAGGCAGGGGATGACCCCTGAGCCAATTTCTGGCTTCTGGGGTGCTGGGCAGAGATGTCCTTTGTGTCCAACTGGACTCAGCTCCTGAGGGCAGGCCTCAGGGCACTGGGACACATTTCATGGTGCTCACCAGGGCCGCGCACCACCTAAGTGCTTTACACATCTGACCCATTTTACTCATGTGCATATACGACCCATTCAGTCCTCACAGGATCCCCGTCGGGTGGGTACTGTAGGTCACAGCCCCTGACACACATTCCTAATCCGAAAGCTCTGAAAACCTAACATTATTTCTAAATGTGGTGCAGAATTCATTCACTGGCAAGCCTGACCTAAACTGATGGAAGCTGTTTATGCCTTATCTAATTAGCCACTTGGCGAGAACACTTGCATTTCCCTGTGGAAGTATGAATGGCTTTAGTAGTGGGGTGCAGGTCCTGCAGAGGGCACTCCAGGATATCTGGAACATGCACCATATTGCCTCTCTACAATTCGAAACTTCTAAGTAAGTTCCAAAGTATACCCAGTCATAGGGGTTTTCAACCCTTATTATTATCTATACACCAAAAAATAGAGACATTATGTAACCTGCTGACAGTCCCCAGCTGGGTCTGTAGGGCTGGCCTGGGGTGGGAGTGGGTGGAATGGTAGGAGTAGGCCATGCCACCCCTGGGTGTCAGCCTTCCCCTTTCTCTCAGGATGCTTTGAGATGGACAGATGATTAGGCTTGGATTTGAGTTTGTTTGGGGCTCAGAGGGTTGGGAGGTCAAGCTGGGTGTGTCTGCTCACTCTCTGTCCTTCCTGCAGATGGTGTGGTGCTGGTGGATCCTGAGTATCTCAAAGAGAGGAGAGGTAGGCTGTGGCTTCCACCCCAACTCTCAGCCTTTCAGGGGACCTCCTACCCCACTCCTGAAAGCCCCAACAACACCACAGTAGGCACCCCTGCCTCTCAGCCCAGGGCAGCCCTGCCCCAGGCACACTTTGGGAGAATGTTCTTAAATGCCCAAGCACTTTTTTTTTTTTTTAATGTAGAGACAGAGTCTCACTTTATTGCCCTCGGTCGAGTGCTGTGGTGTCACAGCTCACAGCAACCTCCAACTCCTGGGCTTAGGCGATTCTCTTGCCTCAGCCTCCTGAATAGGTGGGACTACAGGTGCCCACCAAAATGCCTGGCTATTTTTTTGTTGCAGTTTGGCAGGGCCGGGTTTGAACCCGCCACCCTCAGCATATGGGACAGGTGCCCTACCCACTGAGCCACAGGCACTGCCCCCAAGCACTTTTGACATCAATATGTCATGACTGTGGCCAGGCTGAGGATGCCGACAGGGCAGGAGGTAAGGTCCCATTTTACAGAAGAGAATACTGATACAGAAGGTCAAGGGATTGTCCAAGGTCAGCAAAAAGACAGGAGTCCGGGGCTGAGACAAGACCCATACTTTAAGGAGATCACTCAGCAGCCTCCATCTCCCTGCTCCTTTTCTAGGCCCTCCGGCCCCCATCCCAGGCCTACCAGCCTACTGCAACCTGTCAGACCATTTCCCTGACCCAGCACACAGTGTAGATTGCAGGTCTCAAGAGGAGGTTGGGGGAAGGGAGGTGGATAGTGGAACTCGTCCAGTAGGCAGTCCCCACCTCCTCCCAGGGGCCAGGCCATAGGCACCTCTTCTAGTTCCCAGCTACTCAATATCAGCTCCTTCAAGGGCAGACAGTGCAGCATCTCCGAGGAGCTTGGGGCCTTTGCACAGGCCTGTGGCTGCCCATTGGGCTAGTCCCAGGGCTGTGGCTGGTACTCTGGGCAGCTTGTTTGCTGCTCTCCAGGCACCTCCTCAGTGCCTCTGTTCCCCACAGTCTACGTGACACTGACCTGCGCCTTCCGCTATGGCCGGGAGGACCTGGATGTCCTGGGCCTGACGTTTCGCAAGGACCTCTTTGTGGCCAACGTGCAGTCCTTCCCACCAGCTCCTGAGGACAAGAAGCCCCTGACGCGGCTGCAGGAGCGCCTCATCAAGAAGCTGGGCGAACATGCCTACCCTTTCACCTTTGAGGTCAGGAACCACTATCTGTGGGACTCATTTCAGAAGTGCCACCTCTGGGTGGGGTGGTAAAGGTCAGCTGCTCCACATCACCCAGTTCCGTAGTGTGTGTTGAGACCCAGGGTACTGTCACTTATGCTACCTGGCAAGTGTCTTTTCTTTGGCCGTGGCTGGCAGCGTCACCTTTACCTCTGTGCTACTCCTCAGACCCTCCTGAGTCCAGGTCATGGTGGAAGAAAGGGGCTGAGGAGGTGGCTGCAGAGACAGGAGCCTTTTGTGGCCCCTGGGTCACTACCAAGTGTCCACTTGCCTGGCCTTGACCCAGCTCACAAATGAGGGATGTCAAACAATTGATTACTTTATAACCTCTCAAATCCAGGACACCGAGATTTCAGGTTTTAAAATTTCTTGTTTCTTAGACACTCCAACTCTGGGATTGAGCACAATCCCCTCCTTTTCTGAGTGGGTTAGAGAGCGGAGAGAGGATATGGAATCACCTGTGCCGTGGGGATGTATTAGTTGCCCATGGCTGCACTACAAATGACCACAGACTTGGTAACAAGTAAACGTACTAATTAAAACAACACAAAATTATGCTCTTACAGTTCTAGTGGTCAGAAGTCCAAAAACATGTTTCACTGGGCTAACATCTAGGACTTTGTTCCTCTGGAGATCCTTGGGAGTCCGTTTCCAGCTTCACATCATTGGCTTGTGGCCCCTTCCTCAATCTTCAAAGCTGGAAACAGCCAGTTGAGTCTTTCTCATGCCACATCACGCTGACCCACGTGGTTATTCTGGGCCAAGATCATCCAGGATAGTCTCCCCATCTCAAAGTCCTTAATTAATTATATATGCAAAGTCCCTTTTGTTATGGAAGGTAACACAGTCCCACAGGTTAGGAAGTGATATCTTTGGGAGGCCATTATTCTGGCTACCACAGTAGACCTCATGGAAAGATCGTTTTTAGCCACTGCTCTGAGGACTGGGCTGGGCTAATCTCTTTTACCCCTGGTCTGAGGGATATGCAGGGTGGCAGGGTGTGAGATGTGGGGAGGGTCAGTGGTGGATGTGACAAGTGGTTTATTGTCCCTTCTTCATTATAGATTCCTCCAAACCTCCCATGCTCTGTGACGTTGCAGCCGGGGCCTGAAGACACAGGGAAGGTGGGTCACCCCATGGGGACTGAAATTACTTAGGGGACCTGGAAAAATAGACTCAGACCCCCACTTAGGTTAATTAATTGGTAATTTATTTTACCTGCTGCAGGGGCTGCTGCTCCAAGAGACAGTCAGCAGCCCCGGTGTGAGGGTGAGTTACCTTTTATAGGCTTTGTGTAAGCATATTACAGAAGCAAAAGGTGGCTGGTTAAGGGGGGTTACAACTCAGGTAGTCATAGATACAGCAATGGAACGATAATTAAT
>CAUYQV010182061.1:0-11399 GCA_963574575.1 Galagoides demidoff
ATCCATTTCCCGCTCCCATATCACTCCCGCCTCCCGCAAAACAAAAAAAAAAACTAAAAAACAAAAAAAAAAAAAAAAAAAAAAAAAAAAATAAAAAAAAAAAAAAAAAAAAAAAAAAAATAATAAAAAAAAAATAAAATAATAAACATTTTATAAATAAAAAACCAAAAAAACACCCCACAGGGTGGGGGGGGGGGGGGGGCCGGCCATAGGGGAGTGGGTGGAGGGAGAGGGATTCCAGGGTTCACTTCCGTGGTTCATCTTACACAGGTACAAGTGAATCTTTCTATGAGTAGAATATGAATGTTTTAACACAATAACTAAGAAAGTTACATGAAGGCTATGTTAACCAGTTTGATGGAAGTGTCTCGGATTGTGTGTGAAAACACACACATTCCTAATACCCCAGAAGTGCATTAATGTACACGGTTACCATTCAATAAAAAAAAAAAGAAGTTAATTGTCTACTTTAAAGGATCACTCTTTATCAGAGAAGTCTTTTGTAAATATTTTCTCCAAGTCTTACAGGTGATTTTATTCTTTACTCAATTTTTTTTTCCTAAAATGTCAGGAGATCCAAATACATTTTATATTTTACTAGCTGTGCAAGGTGATTTTTTTTTTACTGTAGTTATTTATTCTATTTAGTACACCTTGGGAAATAATAAATATCAAGAAATAGCTATAAATAAAGAGACTAAAAACCTCTGAAAAACACATTTTCCTGGTTGGCGTCCCTAATTCTATGCATTGATGATGTCAATGAGAATGTTAATTTACTTACTCAGTGTATCCCACAGGATCCAGCAACGTGCTCCGAAGTTTGTCCAGCGCTGTTGCTGTGAATCACCTGAATCACCACATACAGGCAGCAGGATGTGGTGGCAGGGCCCCAGCGGGGGCAGCAGCTAGGAATTCTCAATGCTAGCATTCCCCTTATGCCAGTTTTAAAGCCACTTGTAGCTTACTTAACCTTTTGAAACTTCACTACTCTCATCTGTGAGACAGGATTAATGTTTCTTATTTTGTAAATATTTTGTAAAATATGTCTTATTTTGTAAATATTCTACAAGATATATTTGAGAATGCACCTGAACATGGTAGATACTCTAATTAATTTTATTGGAAATGCATTATTTTATTTTAATGCACTAGATTAGCAATCCCAGGCAGTAAAGTGGGTTTATGTTATTAATATGTTTTTAAGGTTTACTGGTTGTACATGTGATATACATACATACATATATATATATATATATACACATATGTACATATATATGTATATAAAAATTATTTATGACACTTACACACCATTATACTATACCATGAACTGTGGATTCTGCATTCAACAATAAGAATCACTAAACATAGTTCTTGAACATGTTACTTGAAATTCCTGGTGAAATTTTATTCATACGAAAGAAGACAATGTTAACAACAGTCCCACTGTTCTCACAGGATTTATTACTACCAACTAATATATCTGATCCTTAAAAATGTAAAGAGAAATATGCCTAAGTCTGATAAAATGCCCATTTTATAAAGCTTCTTGTGCTTAATAACTTACTTGCTGTTAATTAGTGACTGTGATGCAGATAAAATGTCATAGAGAAAGTTTTATTAAAAAGAATCAATCAATAAATGAAAATTATGTTCTGTATTTTCAGTGTGTAACATATTTCCCAGCTAATCTTCCCTCAACGCACTTAACTGTGCTTTCTTTTGCAAAATACCTCTATTTAAAAACCATGTTTCTAATTGCCCTTGAATGTTTTCCTTCTGTTTCTCATTTTCTTTTCTGAAGGCAAAAGTACTCTTAGGATTTGAGGACTTTCTCTGAACAAATAGTCATATAGAAATCTTTCCCACTGAAATATAATAATGGGAGGAAATTACTACCAACGGGTAAAGGCTTTCATTCTCTCTGAAGAAGGCTTTGTTATAACACACTTTTACCATTATGGAAAATTACGATAATCTATTAACATTTACTAACAATTGTTTTATAATCAACATGAATGAGGCATTTTTATATAATCAGGAAATCATTCAGCACTGCACTTTGACATTTCAACTTGCAAATACATGATTTTCTTAGCAGATATGAAAGACATGCTTATACTTTAGGACTACGGAGATGGACAAATAACACAGGGTAAGCTAATAATAACCTCTTCCTGCCCATCACTGAATCATACACAGCAAAATGCACAAGGAACGCGTGGTGTCGATGTCCACAGAAAGAGATGAAATAGCCACTTCTCTTATCCCCCAAATATGGCCAGCTGCACCTCTGTCCTTTCATTATGAACAGATAAATTACTTAATTTTGCCTTAATGGGGTTTCTGTTACTAGCAAGAGCAAATCTCAATACTACATTTCAATATAAGAAATTCTGGTATGTGCTTCAATAAACAAAAATGAAATATAGAGCCTAGAATCTAAGTGTTACGTGGTAGGGAGATGGTTTTTATGAAGATTAATTGTTAGTGTACTGTTAGTGTAGTATCTTTTCAAAAGATAAGAAGAAAAAGAATTTTGACTCAGCGTCATAGGACAATGGTTATGGCACCAGCCACATACACCAAGGCTGGTGGCTGGTTGCCCTGGTTGGGGCAAACTGCAACAAAAAATAGCCAGGCATTGTGGTGGGCACCTGTAGTCCCAGCTCCTGGTAGGCTGAGGCAAGACAGTTGCTTTAAGCCCAGGAGTTTGAGGTTGTTGTAAGCTATGATGTTACATCACTCTACTGAGAGTGACATAGTGAGACTCTGTCTCAAAAAAAAAAAAAAAAAAAAAGAAAGAAAAAAATTCTGATAGTTCAGAGGATTTAGGAAAAGTGTTTTGAGATAGTCAGGAACCTCTTTGGAAGATGTGGGATTTGATTTAAGCTGAGATGATAGATATATGTTAAGACCGAGTAAAGTCTGACTGACTTTATTCCTAAAGTCAAAACATTAAGAAGTAAATTCTGTTTAATACTATAGAGGTGTCAGGGTCCAGCCCCAGGGGCAGGGTCCACTAAGACCTGTAGAACATCATGACTGAAGAAATATAAAGTTAGGAATGATGATAAAGAATGAGATACGAGACACAGAATAGAATTTTCAAAGGTGGGAACTCAGGGAACCACCACCTGTTTGTGGACTCCAGTGAGTGGCTCTGAGTCTCTGTCCCACTCAGCTTTTATGCAAATCTCTTTGTCCAGGTGATAAGATGAGGGAGGGAACAAAGATACCAGCAGTTTCTCTGAGTGAGCACATCAGCATCTATTGTTATTATTTTTAACTGAAAGGATTTGTGTAGTTTTGAGGAATCTGAAACTTGAGACTAGTGTCGGGGAAGCCTCCTGTCTGGAGTCTCACACACAGATTCCTAGGGCGGTCTTAAACTCTGCTAGTTCACTGTGGAGTAAAACACCACTGGCGTTTATCTCCTCTGAGGAATCCCTGGGAGAGAGGCATTTTCCTCTCATCAACACCACAGAGGATTTTCCTCTGTGATAAGGAATGTAAGCCCTCCTGCCCATACCTCAGGGCTGGAGCTGTTCCATTGGTCTCTGCCCCAGGCAAATGCCAATCACCACAGTGGGTATCTGCTGTGTCTATTTAATGGTAGGAAACTAACTAGATGATGTATCTTTTCTAGGACTTGCCATAGTCTCTTCTACGGCCATTATTTTCCTCAGAGTGTTCACAGATTCAGCAGAGGCATTTGTGTAAGCTGTATCCCTCATAGGCCAGAGTTTCAGGAAAGGCCAGAAATAACCGTTAGCAATCTCTAGCTGAAAGGTAAATTAGCTGACTTTTCTTTGTTCTGACTCTTTCAGCTTACTTTTCCCTTTATCTGGGGGTACCCTCCCCTGCCAAGAATGAGGCCTTCGGTACCCATTGTGCTTTCACAGAGGGATTAGGAGTATGTCTTAAGGAAGATGTGCCAACCATGGCCTCCACTGTAAGGAAAGCCTGGGGGGGGGGGGAGACATCAAATATTCATTAGTAAAATGAAGATCCCAGGACACTTCCTTCAAAAGGATAGAACTTCCACTGGGTCCAGAGAATTCTGCACCTACAAGGAACCGTGGGTATTCACCTTAAAACCAAAAGAGGGAAAGAAAAGGGCTGTCATCTGAAAGGATAACCTTGGCTCTCCCTGAATGGGACTATGTAGCCCAATCTCTTTTAATGAAGTTTATTAAAGATCATCATGTTGCAAATTCAGAGTGCAGAGCTGGGAGAACATGCCTGGATGAGAACGTGCTAACTAGTACAGAGGGTAGAGTCAGAGGGAAGAGCCTGGAGAACATGCCTGGATGAGAACATGCTAACTAGCACAGAAGGCAAAGTTAGGGTGCAGAGCCTTGAGAACATGCCTAGATTAGAATGGGCTAACCAGCACAGAGGAAAGCATGCAGGGCCAGGTAGGTGGGACTCAACATATGGGGGTCAGATAACAGAAGGAGATTAGCTCTCTCGGTTGGCTAAACTGTCCAAGAGATGTGTATTCTACTGAACTGCAGTGTGATCTCCAACATCTATGTATTATATATGTAAATAATATATATATATGATGCTTATGATTAGAATTTTTTATCTTAAAATATAATAACTCCTTTTGCTTTCTGGCATCATGAGTCTGCATTCACTCATAGCCGATCTTTTCTTTCATTTTAGAGTAAGGATCCTCTAACATCTCACAAAGATAGCATTTGGCAAACTCTAGTACGCTGTCTAGCACTTAGTAGGTTCCCAACAAAGATCAGTTGAGTCTATCCAAATCAAACTACATTTTTCAGATATAATGAATTGTTTTTTCTCAACCCTAGGTTCATAGCTTGAAATTGCATAATAAAAATTGATGGATCCAAAATTCATGGAATCCATTCATCTCTTCTACATTACCTCATGCAAAATCATGGCTCCCAGTGCTCTCTGCAGCGGTGAGTGACATCTGGAACAGGCTTTCTCTATCTTTCTGCATTAGTGGAGCTGCCATTTCAAATCTCATCTGAAATCATATCTTTTTCTTCTACTTCTATTACTGTATTCCATAATTGCATTATTTAACTCTGTCAAATGTACTGGGTTACAGTTTTCTATAAAAATAGCTTGCACAAAAATGCAATTCAGTAACATACTTTTTTGAAATTAATTTTCTAGAAATGACTGGCCCCAGGTTAGAAATATTCTTTTGTTTATTGGTATTCAGAAAGTCAGCTGTATAAACCAAGGCGAAGTATCTTAAAAGATGGATAAAAAAGGAAAAACAATGCTACAAGAATGAAACAAAAAAAGATAATTTTCTTCATTCTAAATGCTCTGAACATAATATTATGTCAATTTGTCTATGCCTCTGGCCACATACATGAAGAATTTATCTAGTACTTAAAAATAGATAGTCTAATTCTAATTTAGGAGTGGAAGTTCTTATGTTTGAGAGAGAATACTGGAAAACAACATAATCTCCTCGTCGTCCTTTAATTGTTATCTCTACCAGACAGTAGGAATATTGTCCAAGAGAAAGAAATTCTTTTCCAGTCATTAAGTGAGTAATGTGGAAATAAACAAAGATGACCCAAATGTGAAAAAAAAAATAAACAGAAAAATAAAACAAAGACGATGTGTTTAGATATTGCTCGAACAAGAGTGTCAGCTGCCATCCTTTGCTTTTGGCAAAAACTCAAAGGCAAGTAGAGGAATTAGAAAGATTGTGAGCCTCATGGAAGCTGTGTGGACGATGGCTGGGAATTGTGGCAAAGAAAGCTACAGCCAGGGGAAAGCAGGTCACCCTCTGTTACAAGGTCCAGGGACATTTTTTTGCTTTCTCTGGTTGGTCCTGAGAAGGAAGTGGGGGTAATTATAAACCTGTCAGTCACTAAGTTCTGACTTCTCTCCGTCAGTCACTGCCCAGGTTGTTTGTTAACTGATGGCTGCAGCGTGTGAATCAAAGTTTTATTGTTATTTATGGTCTGGCTATTGTCCATTAGTACATTTAGTCTCTTAATAAAAAGAATTCAATTTAATAATATATCAACTATTTAAATAAAATATCAGATAATATACAATAATGCTTATAAACATTTTCCTTGAGGATAAAAATGCAGTGCATATTTGAAGGAAAAGTAGCAATAAATAAAATTAAGGAAATTGAGTTGGATGCAAAGGGAACAGTGCTTGCAAAGAAGGTGAAACAAGAAATGACTCAACTCTGCATAAACAGGAATGTCCCAGTGTCATATCCGTAACAATTCAGATGTGTCCAGGAGGAGTTAGCTGAGGTGTTCTGTTCCTAGACTATATATGACCCCTTATTAAAGGGAGGACTTGTATAGGGTGCAGGGGTGAATGTTTTCCTCAAATGACAGAGAAGCCATTAAAAGCATAGGATAAATTAGATTTTTTTTTCTTTTAAAAGTATAATTCTTTCTACATTTTTTTTTTCAGTTTTGGCCAGGGCTGGGCTTGAACCCACCACCCCTGGTATATGGGGCTGGCGCCCTACTCATTGAGCCATGGGCACTGCCATAATTCTTTCTACTTTTGAATGGAGAGTAAGGATAGAAAATACTGCGTCACAGAAACCTTAATAAAACATAAAGGACTAAACTAATAGCAAGGAAAAGGAAGGAAATAGATGTATGAGAACAGTGCCTCTCAGACACCATTGTGGATTTGAACCTGCTGCGATGTTAAAATGCAGACTCTGATAGGCAGATCTATGGGAGTCCCTGAGATTATGCATTTCTAATGACACTGGGATGATCCTGGTGCTATTAGTCTAACAGCTAAACATTGATCTTTGAGTAAAGATACAAAAAATACTTCTCTATGTGAGATGAAATATTGTCTCTGAAACAATTTCAACAAGAATTTTGTAAAAAAAAATTATATTCTAGGGCAGCACCTGTGGCTCAGTGGGTAGGGCGCCAGCCCCATATACTGAGGGTGGCAGGTTCAAACCTGGCCCCAGCCAAACTGCAATAAAAAATAGCCAGGCATTGTGGCAGGCGCTGTAGTCCCAGCAACTCAGGAGGCTAAGGCAAGAGAATCGCCTAAGCCGAGGAGTTGGAAGTTGCTGTGAGCTGTGATGCCATAGCACTCTACCGAGGGCAATAAAGTGAGACTCTCTGTCTGGAAAAAAAAAATTATATTCTAAAATCAAATTCATTACCTCTGTTATTTGACCACCCATGGGACTGTGACAAAATGGTCAACATACAGCAGTATCAGCGTGAGAAATTTCCATTGAGTACAGGAGGTGCATGTCTGAGCTATGACAATAAGCTCTACCTAAGGAGGTGGTCAATGTAGGGAGGTAGTCAACTCTGGAGGCTCCACTGTATTTATAAAAACATGTAAAAAATTAAAGAAAGTCAATATAGTGACCTAAAAATAATGATCCCAAAGAGAAATGCATTTATTAAAAATATGAATTTTAATATGAAAGTATTCAGATAGTATCTCAGCAGAAGAGAAATAATCACTTTTCACTAGTATTTAAACATGGTGTGAACATCAGTTAGAATGCACCCAAAACGAAGACACTTACTTTAACACCTGTGGTGTTGCTATTGTTAAAATAACCCTGTGAAATGCTAACACATTTTGACAATGGTCTAAGTTAAAGTATCATCCTCTGTTAGTTTATACAAGGTTTACATTTGTGACACAGTCCTGCATGACTTACTCACAGGGTACAGACTGAGAAATGCATTAGGTCATTGTGCAAAGCTCACAGAGTGTACACAAACCTGGCTGATAGAGCCTGCTACACACTTCAGCTACATGGCATAACAGATTGCTTCTAGGACACCAGACTGTATGGCTGAGGTCACGGAGACCTTTGTAGGGTTTGAAAAGCACTTTGGAACTTAATCTACATGCATATTTTTAATTTATGCAAAATAAAACCAAAATTAACATCCATCAATGTATACTTAAGAAAGTATATTACTGATTTTTACCAAACGCTTCCTCTAATTATTTTGCTAACCACATGTATTTCAGTCTGTGCTTTCCCATTAGTTTTATAAAATATATTTTATCTATAATAATAAATATGTTTCCCTTATGTAGTTACATGGAAATTTTTGTATATACCTTCATTCTGCATCTTGCTTTTTCAGCCAATATTAAATATCTAGGATTTTACATGTGAATGAAGACGTCTCTAGTATATTCTACTGTGTTATGTACAGATCACTCTATTTAAATTTAAAATCTTTCCTCCACACCTCTCATCCCCTATCTCTTTGCCTATTTTTTCACTGATTTTTTTAACTGTCCATGTTATTCAATAATAATTAATTATAAGTAATCGATTTATTATTCCTTTTTGCCTGTAAATTAAAATATATGTACAGTATGGCAAACATTTTTATTTTGTTTACTGAAATATTCAAAACTTTGAGAATTTTATTTGACACCAACTTAAGGTCAAAATATATTTCAAATGAATTTACAAATGTATCACTGTCTTATACTTGAAAAGGTTTGGATTATAGTCTTGTTTGTGTTTGTAATATGCAATAGTCCATATGTATTCCAGGGACTTTATCTATGGAGTCTTTATGAGAATCTGAGGATTCCTCTTCAGATGACCATCATTTTCATGATATCTAGCAGTTCTGTCCCCTACTATACATGGATAGGAGCTTTTTGCAGTGTTTACATTGGCTCATAGTATAAAGCAGAATCGATTCTAGCGCGTATGAGAAGTAATAGCAACAGACTCACTGACATAATGAATCAGGTGTTTAAGAAACTGAGCCCAAATATGGATGATTTTTAGCCTAAATATGTGGAAGAAGGATGTTGTCATTGATTGAGATGAGGAAGAACCACTTGGGAGACGCGAACAAGGGCTTAGTTATGCAAATGCTATATTAGAGAGGCGTTTTATAAATCCACCTAGCAAGGTCAAGTAGCTGGTTGTACATAACATTTGTATACTAAAAACAAGTTTAATCTAGAGATATAAATGTTGAAATCAGCGGCATATGTATATTATTTGAAACTAGATGAAATCAACACGAACATAGAAATGATAATATATTAATGGATTATGCCTGAGCCTTCTTAATTATTGTCAGGATGACATTGCACCCCCCAAACAGGAGTGGAATGGAGTGGCCAGAGAGGATAGAGTAGTGTGTGCTCCCCAAGATAGAAAGGAAGAAGGTGTCAATACTTGAGGAGATAGGCATGAATGCTCCCGAGAATATACTGTGATTAGTGGGCATTAAGAGAGGGCTGGCTCCTTGGAACTGTGTCATGGATTTAATATGAAATCAGGCAGCATAGTTGCAAAAGTTTTTCCAAATTTATTTGGGCATTTATCAAGACTTGGCACAGTTTAACCTAAACTGGGTGGGAGTTTGCAGGTGAGAATTGATAGGCATTTTGCCAGTGCTGAGCAGCCTAACACACAAGTTGGACAAAGGATCAAGGAAATGGAGACTAAGGAGAAAAGCCACCAGGATAGTGATCTACAGAGATATAGGGGGCTGAGGGTGCAGGGGAGGAAATATGAATATAAAATCCTAGTCCTTTAATGGTTATGCCAAGGCTGCAAAGCAAGAAGTTCACACTGTCTGGAAGCAGAAGGTGGTATCCAAGTCTCTGAGTGTAGGAGGTGAGGCATAGACTAGGCATCACTGTAGTCTTTGCTTAGTTCTAATATTTACTTTTCTCTTTGCTGTTGCAAAACATTTAAGATGGGAGTTATCTTCTGTAGCACAGAAGGCAATGTAAGAATGACAGAATGTGCTGGGCGGAGGGCAAGGCAGGGCAAAGAGCCCCGGAACCTTTAACCATATTCAGAAATAGAGTTTCTAAAAGGTTAATTTCCTTATAAGCATCTCACCGATGCTTTCATTATACTGTTAGTTTGATTATGGATGCCATCCCCTAAGGTTTAGAAAATGGTAATTGGAAAAAAAAGAAAAAAAAACAGGGATCCATGAACATTCTCAACATTGAGATAATAGAAAACTCAGGAGTAAATGGAGAAAATCGAGCTCTGTGACATTCTAAACCCATTCTGTTACAGAACTTAGGACTCTTAAATTTTTGTCTTTGAAGTACATTTTAAAGATCTGTGTGGCCTGCATTTCAATGATCCCTTCACAAGTCTAGAGCAGGGACCACAGAAGATCACAGGGACAATGAAGGCTTCTGAATATCAATGTGGCTGCTGCCCTGCAGGGGACCTCACCTTTTCCAAATCTGTATTTTGTATTTCTTTTTATAAACAACTAAATTGACTTCAGCACTCTTTGCAGTTAACAATTGAATAGAATTCAGTTTTCAGAATGTGCAAAAACATTTCCACTGGCAAAAAGATGGGGAAATATTTTAGAAGTTTTTAGGAGGAAACTCACATCTGTGTTTTTAAGGTATCTTTGAAAATGAAGCCATTGTTTAGTGTATGTGTAGGGGTGTGTGTGTGTAAAAATGGTGACAATCTTACAAAGAGAACTCTCAAATTTTCAAAAATCACACATTATCCTCATTTTTCAAAAGTGATCTAGGTCTCAATCTGATTCATAATTTTATGTTCACATAGTAAATATGAACAACTTCACAGAAAGTAAAGCAAAATACACAATTGTACTTGACGATAGCTTTTCATCTTTCAATCAACATTTGATGTATTTTTCCTCTAAACATTCATTACTCATATAGCAATTGAATTTTTAAAATGAATGATCTGTATTTTTTGTTTTCTCCATAAACTCCCTGTCCACTGCAGTGATCTCATAATTCTGAAGAAGTGCTCACATGACTTTGTCTTGTCTAGAATACTAAGATTATTTTCAGGTATTACAAATTTGAGGTTAATCACTAAGCTGATGAGGGACTGGGTCTACGGCTCATTCATCTTTATCTTCCTTCCATCACATAATAAATTATAAATATTTACTTATAATTGTACAATGCATTTCTTCAATGACCAAATGATTAGTTATACCCCAAAATGGATTTTTCAAAAGAAATAGCAAAAGGTTAAAATATATCAACCTTTTATTGTTCAGAAAGGCCAGAAACAAGTTCCATAATACATAAGTACATCTGCCTACAAACACCACGTGCACAGACGCTTTTTTGATTTTTGTAGTTCATATGTAAAATCTTTTTTTTTTTTTTTTTTTTGAGATGGAGCCTCAAGCTATCCCCCTGGGTAGAGTGCCATGGCATCACAGCTCATAGCAACCTCCAACTCCTGGGCTCAAGCGAGTCCCTGCCTCCGCCTCCCGAGTAGCTGGGACCACAGGCGCCCGCCACAATGCCCGGCCATTTTTTGGTTGCAGCCATCATTGTTGTTTGGCAGGCCCGGGCTGGGGATTCGAACCCGCCACCTTAGGTGTACGTGGCTGGTGCCCTAGCTGATTGAGCCA
>CAUYQV010182063.1:0-13358 GCA_963574575.1 Galagoides demidoff
GCGCCTGTGGTCCCAGCTACTTGGGAGGCGGAGGCAGGAGACTCGCTTGAGCCCAGGAGTTGGAGGTTGCTGTGAGCAGTGAAGCCATGGCACTCTACCCAGGGGGATAGCTTGAGGCTCTGTCTCAAAAAAAAAAAAAAAAAAAGAAAGAAAGAAAAAAAAAGAATCAGGTTTTAGCTCCTCACTTCACAGGAAACAGAGTAGATTTAAATAAACAGATTCAAATTACTCCCAAAGTTAGCAGAAAGCCTCTCCTTCTGGGAGGCAGTGGAAATCAATTAGTACTCAGCTTAATGCTTAGTATTTATTCTCAGACTGGCTTGAGAAAAAATGTGAATGACCAAAGTAAAAGAGCAGGAGAGAGGTGATGAGGAATGCAAGAGACGTTCTTCACCTCAGCTAGACCAGAGACAGCCTGTCATTTGCAAAGCTCCCTCTGACAAGAAGCTGAAGCTTCTTTTCCAGATATGTGAAAATCAAGAAATGGCCCTTGCAAACGAGCGACTCAGGCAGCTCAGCAAAGGCCAGAGCACAGAAGAGTGAAGTGGCACAGATGTCTTTTCAAAGGGAAATCCCTTGTCCTTCTGACACTTGGAACACAAGGACAGGCAGGCCACCCCTCCTGTCACACCCGCAGAGCTGGCCTGCTAAGCAGGAACAGGTGGCCTGGCGTGTCTTGGCACTCACACTCAGCGAATTGAATATCGCAAGCTGCAGGGCTTCATTTCAGCCCCCAGTGCCTGCTTTAAGAAGATAATGTACATCTGCAGACTCCGAAGACATTAGTCTTTCTGCTAAAAGAAAGACAGAAAGATTGACCACTCAAGTGGACGCTTTGATCAAACTCAATTTGACAAGCAATTATTAAACACCCACCATATGTCAGGCACCATGGGAGGTGCTGAGGCGGGTCTCAAACTGGCCTAAGAAGCAGGTAGGGACAAAGCAGCCCGGATACAACAGGGGCAGAGCTAGCTCGGTGCCCAAGTGCAGTCCTGCTGGGGGCAAGTGTGATTAGGGAAGACTCCCAAAAGTGGTCACATCCAAGCTGGGTGTTCTTCAGACTTCCAGTGCCAGGAAGCAAACCCCAGTCTTTCCTTTCAAAGTTCATTGTTCTAAAAAGAACTGGCAAAGGCTTGGAAAGAGCTACATTCTTTAGATACATCCTAATTAGTGGTTGTCCTCCAAAGCCAAACAAAGCAGCTGAGTAGAGGGCGGGCTTCAAAGCAACTCTTCTGGTGACAGACTAGGACACAAAATGACTTCAAATGAGAATAAGCCCTGGCTAAGCTACGTTTTGGCTAGCATCCCAATCATCACAATCGCTAGCATGCCTAATTTATTCACTCAGAAAAGTCTTTATTCTCCTTGTTATCCTAGACCAAGCTAAATCTTCCATCAGTAGTCCACAAAGGGAAATATTAACAAATTCATTAACTAAAAGATTCATGTCAACTTGACCCTGAAAATGACCATTCTGTTTGAATTCAGTAAATGAGCAAGTTCTTGAATTCAAGTCAAATATTTCCTAGCAGGGTTGAGCTTCACCAAGGATCAGAGGCTGACTGTTTTTAAGTATGGGTAACCTCAACAAATGTTTATCCATCGGAATGGAATTGTAACATTATAGTTGATGCTACTGTAGGGGAGCAGACTTGATTTCTAGTATATCTTGAGCTATAATTTTTATTCATTCCAGCATTCATGAGGCACCCACCATGTACATAGTAGGGGCTCAAAACCAAGTTCCCTCCACCACTTTCAACCCCTAGCTCCTTTCTTCGTTTTTTGTCATAGAACTTAGAATTCTGCCATTGCATTATATGATATACGTGTACTAGAACATAGCTTCATGATGGCAGAACATCGGACTCGATCACTGCTATAATCCCAGGGTCTAAAACAGTGCCTGGAAAGAGACTATTTGCTCGAGGAAAGCACCTGCTGCTTCACTCCGGTGAATAAGCCAAGCAAGCTTTGGGGCAGGGAGGTGGCCGACACAAAGTCGGAGGACATAGGGCAGGGACATCATTTCTGCATGAAAGGAACTGCTGAATTCCAGTCTAGGATGGGAAGGAGGAGACTTGCCTTAAAGTTGATTCATGTGGCAAGCTCATTGTTTCTACTTCGACTGTGATTTGGGGGGATTTGGTAATAATAATGGAGACTATGGGAAGCCCTCCCACCCAATAAGCACCCTTTCCCTCAGCAAAGTCAAGTTTACTAAGGTAAACAGACATGTAAATAGACACGCTGTGATAAAAATGGCAGATGCAAATAAATTAAGTGCTAGGGAGGGCCCAGGAAGTCAACTAAATGGGGAAAACAGACACGGACCTTTGAGCTGGACCTTATCGTAAGCGTAGAAACCTGCCAATGTCACTTGTTTGCTCAAAAATCTTTGGTCATTCCCTCAAACACAGAGCCTTTCTTGACTTTGAATAGCCTCGTTAGCTTAGACACAGGTACATGAACTTTGGAGCAGATTCCCTGAGTTCATATCCAGGGCCACCACTTATTGGGTATGTGATCTACCACCCTACCCTTTAGGTTAAGAATTATAATATTATACCTACCTCACAGTGTTGACATAAGAATCCATTTGACTTAATAAATGCACTTAGCATAGGGCCTGACATACAGAGTGATACTAGTGTTAGCTGTTACTATTATTGCCATTGTTTTTAATGGAATAGCAGGCCCAAAATGAAAAAAAAATATCAACTATGATTTAAAGGCAGTTCCACTTTTCACCATAGACAGTGGATTCTACTGGACCTCCAAATGAGAGCTTATATCAAGGAGAAGGCCCATTTTAACAATGCAGGTAAATCTTGCATCTGAAACAACTGTACAGCTTTTCACATAAAGGGAAATCAAATGGAATCATTCTTGGTTTTTTGGTTCCACAAGAATTTTTTAAATTTCAGATGATATAAGGGTACAAATGATTAGGTTACATTGTTAGTGTTTGTTAGGTAAAGTCCAAGTTGTAGTTGAGCCCTTCAACTACAGAAGGTGTGCCATATACCCCTAAATTGCGCCCATTAGGTGAGACCTTAGCAATCCCCCTCCTCCCCTTCCCCTGCCCCCCTCAAACTGAGTCATTCTTAGAGCCACAGCATGGCTTCACAGAAGCAGTGGAGGAGAAGCAAGTGGACTGACTCTTGGTCCTATGCAAGGAACTCCATAAGGGTCAGTAAATAATAATTAATAATAATAAATAGGACTTTTATTTATTTTAGTCATATATGTCCTTACAAAGTGTTTTGTGCAGATCTGACATGGCCTACCAACAACCCATTTTCCTTTCAAGATTCTTACTGTGACATTCATTTTATGCCCATTTAATTAAGAATATCTTGAATATTTATTATGTATCAAATCACATGAATACTTTAGAAAGAAAAAAATATATATTCTTTTGGTCCTAAGCAAGTCATTTTTTATGGACAAGCTGTTGGCTTAGAAGGTATTTTAATACACTGTACTTCTGTTAAAGGGCTGGCAGCAAGAAGAAATAGCTATACCTGTTACCTATAGCCTAATATAAGGTAAGGCAGAACAGAGCATAGGGATTATTTCAGCTCTGCAGGAGAAGGAAGGCTCCAAGGAGGTGTCATCAGAAAAGGGGCAAACATCAAGGCTGGATTTGCAGGTGACAGTGTCATGAGCAGGGAATGGAGATGGGAAGGTTTTAGAGCAGCAAAGCCTAAACCAGCACCAGGGAACATTTTCCTGGAAGACAATTTTCCACAGACATGGGGTGGTAGTTTCAAGATGAAGTACATTACATTTATTGTGCACTTTTTTCTTATTATTATTACATTATAATTTATATAATGAAATAATTATACAACTCACCATAATGCACCATCAGTGGGAGCCCCGAGCTTGTGTTTCTAGACAGTCCTAGCACTAGCATCACTGCCTCAGATCATCAGGCATTAGTCTCCTGAGGAGCCCATAACCTAGATCCCTCGCATGCCCAGTTTACAGTAGGGTTCATCCTCCTATGAGAATGTAATACCATTGCTGATCTGAGAGGAGGCAGAGGTCAGGCAGTGATGTGAGCCAGGGGGAGTAACTGTAAATGTAGATGAAGCTTCACTCCTCACCCGCCCACTCAGCCCCCGCTGTGCACCCAGTTCCTAACAGGCTGCAGACGGGTACTCATCTGCGCCCGGGAATTGGGAACTGCAGCTTTAGAGCATATTCTGGGAGCGGCGACTATTCCAATTTGCCTGAGCCTGAGGGTAAAATGAAGACAAGTACTGTGCAAAATCAGATTCAAATATAAGAGACCAGAGTACCAGTTTAATGATGCATCTCAAACATGAGCCCTAAAATTTGCTTTCATCCGCTTTTGCAAAAACATATTACCTCTAAACATCTCAATATAATTTTCTATATTAAGTATAAACAGTTTATATTAAATTTCAGAATCACATCTATAATGATTATTATAACTAAAATCCGTGTCTGTAACAAGGAAACAGGGACAACATATCCATGACAATAATCACAACTAATTTTATGAAGTTTTTTGCCGATAAAATATTAACCTTCTCTTGTCCACAATAGGAAAAATTCACATTTACAACTTATAGTCACTTAAACATTGAACCGTTGTTAAAAAATCAAAAGGCAGTTATTTCAAAATAATGCTTTTAAATTCCTTTTTTTTAAACTTAACTTGTTCATATCTCAGTCATAGCACCAAATAAATAAAAATTAACCCAAATATCATATTCCTAGCACTTTCATGCTCTCTAATATGTCTAACTCAATAACACCTCAGTTCCTCAGCATGAAATTAAAACTACATAAATAGAAATAAATTTAATTTAGTTATAACACACTATACATCATGAGCATAGATAATACTTGTACACACTATATGAAAGGGAAATTCCCAATGAAAATAAGGAATTATATTAATCTATACCATTTAGCCTAGACTCTTAAGATAGTAACAATTTGGCATCTTCACATTTAGCCAAGTAAAGCTGCTTTTAACATTTTGTCATTGATTCTTTTCACTTTAAGACCTTAAAAGCCATTACTAAAATATTCTAAATCACAGAAGCTATTTCTAAACCACTAGATGTAAAATGTTGAATTTTCAGCCAAATGTGGTGGCTTATGCCTGTAATCCTAGCAGTATGGGAAGCTAAAGCTGGAGGATCCCTTGAGCTTAGGAGTTCAAGACCAGCCTGAGCAAGAGTGAGACCCTGTCTCTTCAGTAGACTAAAAATAGAAAAAATCAGCCAGGCACTGTGGCAGGTGTCTGTAGTCCCAGCTGCTCAGGAGGCTGAGGTAGGAGGAGCCCTTGAACCCTGGAGTTTTAGGTTGCTATGAGCTATGCTGATGCCATGGTACTCTAACCAGGGCAACAGAGTGAGACTCTGTCTCATAAAAAAAAAAAATTTTTTTTTTTCAGTAAATTCCACTCACGAATTCCTCATCCAAATTCAGTTCCTAAGTCTCCTCCCTCCAGATCTCCCCCTACTCTTATGTCAGGCTCACACAACTGAAACATATGAACTTATCATTTACGTAGAACATGAAAAACTTAAATATGAACAACCAAAAACTGCAATATCTTGGGCAACTGAGTGCTTAGAGGCTAGGACAAATGTCAACTGACATTTTGTTTAAAGCAGTGGTTTTCAACCTCCCTAGGACCTTGCCACAGTGGAGTTAAGACATGCCAAGAGCCCAGCCTAGTTCTTAGCTCTCCAGCCCTTACTTCAGCTAGAGCAGTTTGAGAGTTCTATTTTATCTACTTTATTTCTTCATGCTGCCAGGTGACTTTGTTTTAAAAAGATTTTCTCCTGGTTGCTGGTTTGCTTTCCTTCTTTTTCTCTATTTCTCCCAAGACTTACTATGATGCAATATTGTGGCGCAACCCCTTCCACCTTCTGAAAAATTCAATCCTAAGTCATCAAGTAGGCCACAGCAAGGTGGGCATCACGCAGAGCAGCAGCCTGGTGTGAGGAGCAGAGTCAGAGGTGGTTGAGGAGCGTAGCAATGCATATGGGCAGGGGTATGGTAGGGTCATGAATACGGAGCAGCCTCAAGGAGTCAGAGCCCAAATAAGGTGAAGTGCCACATGGGAAGCAGCCTGGCATGTAACGTGGTGCATAATTCTGGACCCCAAGCAGAGGATCACAGTGAGGACACTGATACAGAGGAAGGTTCAGGGCCCGGCATCGAACTCAAACAGGGAGAAGAGGACACTCAGGTATGGGCGTGACCCAATCAGAGCATCAAAGTGTGCCTTTGTGTGGGCAGCCCTGAGTGGAGTGTCATAACTAGGCAGGGAGAAGTGGGCACTCCTCCACGCAGAGGTGGCTCAGTGCTGAGCAATGGAGCCCAAGTGAGGTGTGGAGGGTACCCTTATTGGGGGCAGGCCAAGAGGAAGTATTGGAGAACAAACAGGTGAGAAGGATGTCCACATGGGGAAGGCCAGCAGGCAGTGTGAGAGCCCAGTGGGCTAGAGGGGATGTGTGTGATGGGAACAGCATCATGAAACGTCAGAACCTGAGTGGAGTGAGGCAGAGGCAGCAATGGTGATGAGAGATTAGCTACGAGCAGGGAGATTAATCAAATAATTTAAAAATATTAAAGCTAGTCAGCCCCAGGCCATCATGGTCAGAAAAAGGAAGAATCCTATAGTGTTAGAATCAGAGGTGTCAGTATGAATTTCATAATGTGTAGGTTAGACATTTAGACATAAATGTATACATGTACATACATAAGTTCTTTAGATGGGTCCCTTGAAAGAGCCTAGAAGTGCTAACATCCCCAAGGCGATGAGCACAGCTGGTGCTCAGATCTTAGCTTCTACATACCACTCTCCACTAAAAGAAACCAAGACTCCCTGGAGAAATGGCCAATTCCAGAGTTGGGAAGAGAAAGTACAAAATGAGCCTGGAACATCTGGTAACAAGAAAGTAAAGAGCTCAACTAATGAAGATTTTTCAACATACCACAGAAGCCAGTTTGAGCATTAAAATAACCTGTAATAAAGAATGGTGCCTGGACCAGCAGCAACAGTATCCCTGGAAACCTGATAGAAAGGGACGTTCTCAGGTCTCACTCCCCATCTACAGAATCAGGAACCCTGGAGACAAGACTCGGCAGTCTACGTTTTAACAAGCCTTCCAAGGGATTCTGATGACACTCAAGTTTGAGAACCATTGATTTAGGAAACCGTGAGTCCACAGTAATATTAAAAGGTGAATTAGGGGTGGTGCCTGTGGCTCAAAGGAGTAGGGTGCTGGCTCCATATGCTGGAGGTGGTGGGTTCAAACCCAGCCCTAGCCAAAAAAAAAAAAAAAAAACCTGTAAAAGATGAATTAAGAAATTGAAAGTTTCATGAAGAAAACAGTATTTACATAGTCTCAAAAGTGCCACCTCACAAAATACTGTAAAGAGAAAGGGAATTTTTGTTGACTGCTCTACCCTAGTACCTAGAATGATGCCTGGCACAAAGTAGGCACTCAGAGAGCTATGGAATAATGATGAAAAACATGCATATCTTTATTATCTTAGCAAAGGCAGGGAAATCTTCAAGTTGTAACATACAGAGAACAGAAAGTAAGTTGTAAAATACTTTTTATTGTAGAAACAATCAATAAAGGTTGACACAGACATTGACAATGCAAATGTTATCTCAGAACATTTCCTCTTAGTTCCTGAATTTGCTAGTTTCCTAAGAACCAGCAAATCTCCATTAGCATTTTTCAGGTTCCATGGCCCTTTTCAGATATGTTGACTGATTATATGTATATATTGCTTAGACACAAAGGTCCATATAGGATATTGGAAAAAAAAAACCCCAAAATATCATAGTCCCATTGTGCTTTTCTTTTACATTCCTACAGGGAGATCTATATATATCTCACGTGCTTTCGAAATTTAGCAGTAAAATAAAATTAGTGCCTTAACCAAATAATAAGATATCAAAGAATCCTCCATCAGAAGTTGAAGTACATCCAAATTTAAAGATTTTTCTTAAATTAAGAATTTAAAACAAACTTTAAACTGTTGATTTTCCTATTTCAAAGACGGTAGTTATTTGCAGCATACCAATGGAGAGTAGTGCAAAACGTATCAAGTTTTATATGATAAATATACTTTCATCCTAACGGCTGCTTCAACAGCAAAGATTGAAAACTTTCCACTTCTCAAAACAAAGCTAGACTGACTTGAAGTTCACAATTTAGATATATCAATTGCTACTCTATTTCCATAGATTGCAAAATTATTTCAGAAACATACATACAACAGTTTTACAAAAATAGAAATACTGTTTGGGACTTTACAAAACTTTATAAAATATAACACTATTTGTAAATTCAAGCTAGTTTCACACTGAAATAGACAATCAGATATGAAGTCTAGTCAAACTTAGACTTAATGTATTATTTCTTCCAAATCTTCAAACCTAAGTAAATCTGTGCTCTACTATGGGATTTTGTTTAAAGAGATTGTTTATTTTCAAGGGTTTTATAGGAAGATTTTCATTCTTGAAATGTTACAGCAGATGAATTTGTAGCTAAAAATGTATTAACTAAAAGTAAAAGCAATATGACAATTCTATATTATTTATAATTTTCAAACCAAATTCCTAAGAATGACAAGCTATTATTAATTTAAAATATATATTTGACAATTATAATTTGAGACCCATAAAACCTAAAAATATAATCAAATGGAAAAATATGTATTCCTACAGATTGAAAATACCTCACTTGATCTTAGCCAAAAGGCCGAGAAGCGATAGAATGAACAACCTCTATTAGTTATTTGTAGCTATTAGATGGCCAAGTATTTCCTAATTATATGCAGTCATAAACACTCATTTTATCACTTCAAAGAGCACCAGTATAATTTTTTAAACAAACCAAAAAGTGAGAAGGTAGGGGCTTATTTTGTGTAACAGTGATATTATGATAAGGCACCACTAGGTATATGAAAAAGCCAAACAAAGAATTTCCAAATCCCATATTTTTGTTACTGGTGTCTTAACCATTAGATAGGGTGGTTAGACAAACGCTAACAACAGCATTACCTAACCACATTACACTCCTTTCCCCATCACTGTGTGCTTTTAGTTTTTCCACAAAACAAATGAAAATAACAATGAAGTACATGATCTGTTAATAAACATCTTTTCTCAAACTTCCAAGAAAATAATCTAGAAATAAACAAGAAACAAAAACGTAGGAGCAGCGCCTGTGGCTCAAGGAGTAGAGCAGCTGCCCCATATACCGGACGTGGCAGGTTCAAACCCAGCCCCAACCAAAAACTGCAAGGAAAAAAAGAAAAAAAAATGTAGGTGATATATTTGCAAAAGTCTATCCCTGTAGAAGAGTGCAAGGAGGGGGAAAAGGCAGGGGAAACTACTTCCTAAGAATATTTTGAGGCACATAGGTTACAAGTTTCTCAGGCAAATCATGGCTAGAGCAAAACTGAGACACAGCTCAGAATTTTACATTTCCCCCACAGTTGATTTCTCAGATAGTCACACCCAATTAAATATCACAAAATGTGTCCTTAGTCACTGCTATCATCATCATCATCATCATCAGATACATCATTTAAAGAGGACTTCAGTGATTGACCATAAGAGTCTGATCTAGTAGGCTGGCATGTGGCCATGTCCCCAGTAGAAAGCAGGTCATAGCAGAAGTCACAAATCCGCACAGGCTTCGAGGACTGGCTGGGAAGAAGAAATCTCTTTTCAGAGCAGGGTCCACAGACAACAAAACCACATTTGCGGCAGTGGTGACGACGATTAACAGGTGTGAATTTTGCTTTCTGACAACGCATACACACAGTTGCCTCAGAGTCAGGAACCCAGACAGCAGCATGTTCGTTACTGGGCGTCTTCCCACTTTTGGAGAGTAAATCAGTAACACATTTGTTTATGTGATTCATCCATTCTGATTTCTCAGTAGCAGTGGCAGCATAAACTGCAAATGATTTAGTTGGTGTCTTGATAAGCCATCCATTCCTTAAGTCTCCCTCATCTTTGATGGAATCAATAGTGACATTTTCCAGGGGAATAATATGTTGTTTGTTATATTTTTTCTTCTGGATGACAATATTGCCATAGACTAGAATATCATTAAATAGGAAAAACTGCCTTGCTTTGGGCTTTTTTCTGCACAACTTAGTCAATACTCCTTCTCCAATAAGAACCCGTCCAGGTATAGTTAAGGGTTGACCAGCTGCTCCAAAACAATTTTCCACTATACTTATACGTCTAGTGTTTGCTTCACTGTTTGCCAAGCGATCCACCATCTTCTCCTAATAACCTTAAAAGGAAAGAAAAAAAAAAAAGAAATTAGCACACAGACATTTTAAATTCCTAGAAGTAATTACATAAATTTCATCTAAAATCCTTCTTTTACATAAATGCAAATGTTCCAAAATTCTTTCCCTCTAAGATAATCACTAAGCACACCAAAAGACTAATATCTCTTAAATATTATAATCAAAACAATAACCATCTCCATATAGCACCACACTATTTATGCTGGTATTTATAAAAGTATAAACCCTACAAACAAAAAATAATTCAGCAATTAATCAGTCATCTCTGCAAAATAATAAACAGTTTCATTAAATTTAATCTCAATGGGATTCTGAACTGAGAACCAAATATAGTAAAATGTCCACAGTTGACCACCTCCCCACACTGACTGCCTCCTTAACTTGACCTAATTTTCATAGACTGGACATGTACCATATGTACATATCAGTACAGTAGGCCTAGTTCCTTATATTGACCACCTCTGTATATTGACTAGTTTTTTATCAGTTCCTTGGGTGATGAACTTCCAGAGGTTCTACTGTATTATATAAACTAAAAAAAAAAAAAACTACCATTTTCCCAGTAAGTTATTATCACTGAGCCAAGGACTTAATTCTCTCACCTGGATTATTGGAACTGTTTTCCAACGTGTTTCCTTGCCTTCAGCTTTGCCCCTAATCAATCTTTAGGCAATGATCTCTAAAATGTTCATTTGACCCTGCCCTTGCTCAAAATGATCCCCCCTTAACCTATGGCCCTTCATTACCCAGTTCTTGCTTATCTCCCAAGCCTCACCTTTAAGTCACTTTTCACCTCAGATGTTGCATTATTCTAAGAATCCCCCTACTACTTGCAGTCCATTCCACTACATTTCCTTTACTACTTACCACTCCAATTAACTCTTACTTATCCTTCAAGACTCAATACAGGTGATCATTATCTCCACCAGGAAGCCTCCCTTAAACTCCTATACTAAAAACTTTCCTCCATGTTTTCAATATGACATGTATATTCTAGCTTCACTTACCAAAGGATTGAAATCTGTCTCCTTATACACAATTGTGGAGCCTCAAAAGCAGAGAATATCTTATACCCATCTTTGAAACTGACAGTCTGACACAGCAAAGCTATTTAAAAATGTTAACTAGAACATTTTAACAATATGTGGAAAAAAATCTAAACAATCCTATGTTTAATCTCTGGATCCAATATTGACTTCATTCAAGTCCCATAGTTGTGTCCTACTTCAAACCTACTGAATTGAAACTATTGCACTATGATCAAGTCCTATTAAAGAAGAACAAGGTTTGGCTCGGCGCCTGTGGCTCAGTCGGCTAAGGCGCCAGCCACGTACACTTAAGGTGGCGGGTTCGAATCCCCAGCCCGGGCCCACCAAACAATGATGGCTGCAACCAAAAAATGGCCGGGTGTTGTGGCGGGCGCCTGTGGTCCCAGCTACTTGGGAGGCAGAGGTAGGAGACTCGCTTGAGCCCAGGAGTTGGAGGTTGCTATGAGCTATGATGCCATGGCACTCTACCCAGGGGGGATAGCTTGAGGCTCCGTCTCAAAAAAAAAAAAAAAGAAGAAGAACAAGGTTTGAGAATATTTGAAATTTAAAGACTAACAGCATAATCTAAATTCCACCGTTCAGCTCACAGATTGATGATACTGAAATCCTTATTGGCCTCCGTTAACACAGTATAAAGGAGATTATACAATTCTGGTTATTCCTGAATTCTTTCTCTCTCCCAATTGTGGACCCTTGAAATACAAAGCCTTCCTATCCTCCACAAGGGTAGGCTCTGTAGGCCAGAAAGTTGTTCCAAGAACTTCCAATATGATAAAGAAGGTTTCTCTTTGTAATTACAACTAATCTGCCAATCAATTAAAAGTCTACTATCTTATGTACAAAGAAGGAAAACAGAAGATATAAAAACAACTCATAAACAGGAAAAGAAGTTCCATTTCTTAAATAATTAAACAACATGAAAACACTAAGTATTTTTCACTTAGATTAACAAAAATTTATTGTACTAAGATGCAATTCTCACAAGGATACAGGGAAACAGGTATCCTTGTATATTACAGGAAGTATGGGTATCCACCAATCTAGTTAGCTAAGGACAGAAATTTCACTCAAGAGCATAAAGGTATACGCAAGGATAATCAAAACAGCACTGCTTGTAACAGAAAAAAAAAATTGGAAAAGCTCCATATGTCCACCAAGAAGAATTGGTTGAACAAGTTATGATACATGCTTAATCATAATTCTTGAAAATAAAATCGATCTAAAAATACCAATATGGGAAAATGCTTAAGATATTCTGGTAGGGAAAAGAAGTGAACATTATGATCCCATTTTGTTTCAAATATATACCATATTTCATCATATCTAAGATGCTGTGGATTTTAAGACATCCTTATTTTATGTACAACTCATAAAGAAAAAAATGCTGCCAATTAAACCATGACATGCCCTTAATTACAAGACATTCTAATTTCAGAGACTTTATACAGTAAAAAAAAGTTCATCTTTAGAATCAATGAAATATACTACAAAAGCATTATCACAGGCATTTGTAAATACATAAGCATACACAGAAAATAAAATTAGATAACTATATACCATACTATCCTCACCAGCAATTTATTTCTAGAAATTATGACTAAGGATAATTTTTTCATATTTTAAATTATACTCAAACATCAACAAGTATTTGTCAGGCACTTAGGATCTAGGTGCAGAAAAAATAATAAACAATACAGGTGAGATCCCTGTTCTTCAGAGTTTACACTCTAGTAGGTAAGGGAGAAAACAGGAAACAAAATCAAGAACTATGTACTAACAACAAAAAAAAAAGAACCACATACTAATTAATGCTATGATTTTTTTTTTATTAAATGATAGCTGTGTACATTAATGCAATCATGGGGTACAGTGTGGTGTTTTCATATACAATTTGAAATATTTTCATCAAACTGGTTAACATAGCCTTTATGTCATTTCTTAGTTATTGTGTTAAGACAT
>CAUYQV010182065.1:0-19485 GCA_963574575.1 Galagoides demidoff
GTAAAGTTTCTCTCCGCGTTTCCCCTCCTTAGCCGCAGCTCCGGTGACAAATACATCTACAATTACTTTTCCACATTCTCTTTAGAGACTTGCCCTCCTTGGGCACCTTCTAAAGTTCTTCTTAGCAAAGTATCACAAGAATGGAGGAAAAAGTATCCAATGTACACACCCCTATTATGAAACTAATTTATACCTTTTATATGAAAGCTATAACCTAACAACAGCCTAAGAATACGGAGAGGGGGGAGGGAGAGGGGAGGGGGAAATGGGTGGAGGGAGAAGGATTGGAGGGATCACTTCTGAGGTTTATCTTACAAGGGTACAAGTGAATCTTTCTAAGAGTAGAATGTGAACGTTTTAAAACAATAACTAAGAAAATGACATGAAGGCTACGTTAACCAGTTTGATGGAAGTGTTTCGGATTGTGTATGAAAACCCCACACTGTACCCCAGAAGTGCATTAATGTACAGAGTTACCATTCAATAAAAAAAATAAATAAATAAAGTTATTCCAACTGAAACCCTGTCCTTGTACAAGTCCCCTAGGTTGGCCCTTGGGGATCCTTCCAAACCAGTCCTGATCCTATCTCCACCTGCCCCACCCAAAGGGCCACACACATCCAATTGGAGCCCTGAACCTAAATGCCATCCATTCCCAGTCATCATCCATATCCAAGTCCCCGCCCCATTCCGCCCCTTCACACGGATCTGGACTCTGGGTCTGCCTTGTCGCGTCCGCAGTATCTTCAGCCAATGAGCATCAGGAGTCCAAACCCCTTAGCCAATCCCGGGCCATAGCCAGGCCCGCCCTGTCGCGCCCCCCACTCCCGCCCTGCCGGCTCATCCGGTGCCACCCACTCTAGAGAGGAGGAGCGTTCAGCCAATGCGCGCCCTGTGTCGCCGGCGCTCGGGCTCCGCGCACACGTCCGAACCCCGCCCACCCAGGCCTCCAGCCCCAGCGAGACTCGAACCTCAGAAGCGAGGTAACTGAGCTTGAGCGAGGTGAGTGCGGCGAGGGGCGGCGCCTCAGTGCGGAGGGACTACAAGGGCTCTGCCGCGAGAGGAGGAGTGTGCGGCCCACTGTCCGCCTTGCGAGTGACCGGGCTGGGGGAGGACCCGGGCTGGACCTGCAGTGGGACTCGGGCTCGCCCTGCCGGACTGAGGTGCAAGTGAGTGGCCGGGAGGACTGCGGGGATCGCTGCAGAGGGTCGATCCTGCAGTTAGCACACTTTCTTTTGGAGGGGAAATGGTGCCGAGGAAGGAACGGCTGGACTCCTGTCATTCTCTTGCCCTTTTTTGCTCTTGGTTTTTGCAGTTTGGGCGTTTAGAAAGCAATCTGGTGTGGGTGGCTCTGGGATTTTTTTATTTGAAAAGGAAACAAAGTCTTGTTTTAACTTGCCATATAGATGAATGTTAGTGGAATCCAGAAGTTTTAGTTAAAAGAGAAAAGTAGTCCCATCTGCTGCGCTTGGAATCCCAGCGGCTCTAGCAGTCCAAGCCCCCAGCCACCGCGTGTCCAACCTGTGGGCTCCTCCGCCGCTACCTGAGTGGAGAGTTGTCACCGTGCCCCTGTCACCGGGAGCTCCCGTTGCAGATCGATCTTCAGAAAGTTTTACCCAGTATGCTAAAACCTAATCCCTGCTAACTCCCAATCAGGGAGCCATACTTACTCCTGGGATAAGTATGCCTGGAATAGTTTCCCGGATCCCATTTTGACCGGGAATAGGTTTTCAGCAATTTCGGGCTCTGTCTTCTTAAATCTTGGGCAGACTAACTGGCTGATTTTTTCCACTCTGGCTTTGAAGCCTGTCCTTCTCACTGTACTTCCCCAAGCAGTACCTTGTTCACCTTCTAGACGCCCTGTGTTGTATCAGTGAACCTTATAAGCATTCTAGAAGGGGATTAACAGCATGATAGGAAAATAATCTTTCCCTTGGTCAGACGCTTGTGGCAGTGCGGGCTGTGCTTTATTAGCGGTAGCCCTTGCCTTGAGTTTGCAGTTAACCCAGATGCTCTGAGCTTTATCAAATAATCTAAATCTCTTCCTACCCCTGCTCCCCGCATGTTAAGTGTTTATTTGGTGATAAATTTAAAACAAATCCAGAGCTTAGTTCATTTTAACTGCTTTGTCTGCCTGTTAGCTTTGGATTCTGCCCCCCATCAGTTTACCAGCCTGCTCAGCTTCGGGCCATCCCAAAATCTGAATCTTCATTTTAAACCATCTGTTCCATTGATAACCTATCGACCATTTAATTTCCTGTTAATCATGTGTATTTGAGTATGGAGTTTACCCAATGTAAATATACTATGATTAGATTGATTAGATCTCCCTGATTAAATACGCCTGTTTTTCTTCACAGAAATTGCTTTTAGGGAGAAACTAGGAAAGCACAGTGAACATACTGTTTGGAATTAAAAGCCATATGCCTTTTGATCTCCAACTTTTTCAACACAAAAATGTATTAATTTATTTGGCTTATTGGTGAATGTACATATGCAATGTTAATTGTATTAGAAAGTGCTGTTCAAATGTGTTTATTTAAAGTACAGGAAAAAAATAACTTGCTTCAAAAGGTCTGAATCTGCATCTGTGAGCCTGCTTAGAATTCTTGGGAGCAGTTTTTCCATTCATGCTCCCAGGTTTTTTTCACAATGAGACTACCTAGTGAGAGAGTAATGAGTGAGATGAGAAGAGGGTCTAGGTCTGGGCTTGTGAGGAATTTCCATCATATGATGGGGGATTGTGGTGGAGGTAGGAGGAAAATGAGGGATTGTAATAGTCACAAACCAAGGGAACATGGGGTTCCTGGGGAGGCGGGAAACGGCTTGGTTGGCAGTATCTACAGCTTCTGAGAGCTCAGGGAAAAATGAGAGTTGCAAAATTACCATTCAGTTTAACAATAATAAAGGTCAAAACTGACTTTAGCAAGCGCTGCCTCTAGGAAGCAATGGGTGCAAAAGTCAGATTACACTGGGTTGTGGGGTGGAGACTGAGGTAGTTAAATGACCCAGGGCGAGAAGGTAGAGTCAGAGATTTATTTTTTGGTTTTGGCCTGGGCTGGGTTCCAACCTTCCACCTCTGGCATATGGGGCCGCCAGCTCCCTATTCCTTTGAGCCACAGGCGCTGCCCCATTTTTCTTTCTTTTTTTTTTTTTCATGTGCTTTCCTTTATTAAATCTTACTTACATTCTTTAAGGGACAAATAGGCTATAGTGAAGAAATCTTAATTTTATAAGAGAGTTAAGAAGCCAGTAAGATATGTCCAGGTATTATCTTTAGTGATGTTTCTTGTCTTTGTTCTGGGACTCCAGATAATATTCAGCCCCTAGAGCTACCCCAAATGCAGCAAATCCCCACTAGAATCCTTTTAATAAGGCACCTACAAAGGAGACATTGTTTGCAAAGCCACCCATGTATCTCCAAGCTTCATTCCAGCGCCATGGATCCCTTGGCCCTGTGCTGCCAGCTTCTCTTGGACAGTTTCTAATGGTGTCCCTTCTATCTTCCATTGTGTATAATCTGGAAGTTCCATTTTCCTATGTCCATATCTGTGGGCCATAACTCTTATTCCTAGTCAAGAGGTCTCTCACCAAATCCCTAATTTAACGTCTGGCAGCCTGACCTCTCAGGCCACTCAGCACTCCTGAGAGCTGTTTTTGTTTTTTTTTTAACCAGAAGAGATTAAGAAAGGTAAGATGAACATTCAGGAGAAAGGGGTGATGATCAACTGAGCAAGGTGTCTGTACAGGTGGAGGGAATGAGATCTAAGTGGTAGGAGAACGGTTAAGGAAATGACCTTCCTTTTGAATCCTAGAAGGGAAGAAGCAAGGATTTTTTTTTAGATTTGGCTTTTTAGATTTGGGCAACTTAAGAGAGGACCCATCTAATGGCTTCTATTTTCTCTGTGATAGAAAGCAGTGTCAGGCTGGGCACAGAGACTCATGCCTCTAATCCTAACACTGTAGGAGGATCCCTCGAGCTCAGGAGTTGGAGACCAACCTAAGCAAGAGTGAGACACTATCTGTACTAAAAATAGAAAAAATTAGCTGGGCACCTGTAGTCCCAGCTACTTAGAAGGCTAAGGCAGGAGGATCCCTTGAGCCCAGGAGTTTGAGGTACTAGGCCCACTGCAATCTAGCCTGGGCAAGAGTGAAACTCTGTCTCAAAAACAAAAAAACAAAGAAAGAAAGTAAGGTCATCTGCTTGGAATGAAGATAACGGTAGAGAATTTTAGGTTATAAGAGTGCGGAAAAAAAATTATCACTTTGAACTGTGGGAGAGAAGTATTACCTATGGGAGGGTGTTTGGGGTCAATCTGAGATTGATGTTGAAACCAATTACCCTGTGTGTATTTCTCCAGCAGTCTGTGGCTGTCAGGACAGGAGAAACAAGACACTGCTGGTGGATTTATCCAAGGCCAGGGTTTGACAGATGGGAAGATGAGGGTTGGGGCATTGTCACAAGCATTGTTGAAGTAGTGGAGCTCCATGTAAACTGGGCAAACAAGGAAGGTGAGGACTGACTGGGGAAAAGGCAGCTTCCTGGAGATTGTGATGATACTGAAGAGTACTGATAGTTTGAAAAATTAAGAAAATTGAAAGGATTGGTAGTTTATGGTCAAAGAGCAGAATGTTTCAATTATTTGGAATCAGACCAAATTGGGGTAATGGCAAGATTCGGGGTATAACTGTAGGGGAAAGTTATAAGGCAGGATGGAAGATAGGACCAGTGATCGGGGGTGCCAGAATGCTTCAATTATTTTGGAATCAGACTGGGGTAATGGCAAGGTTCAGGGTATAACTGTAGGGGAGAGTTATAAGGCAGGATGGAAGATAGGACCAGTGATGTGGGGGTGCCAGGTGTTTGATGGTTCGTCTCTGAAGACATTACAACTATCTAAGACAATCACAAGTACTTGAGGTTTAGAAAAACAGTGCCCTATGCTCCTTAATGATAAATCCCTAATGAATGGCAGACGGTCAGGAGATCAGGTTGGGAGATAACATCCGTGAGGCCATCCAGACGTAACAATCTGGAGTAGTGAAATAGCAAGAAAGGGGTAGGTGAGACAACATGGGTGCTATACTTAAAAACAACATATTGCATGAGGTCTGACAGTTAGTTTCAAGAACTCATCCTAGACAAAGTGCTACATACTTCATTGCTGAATATCACTACCATCACCTTTGAAGCTATACACTCCACCCGGAAAGCTATACACTGAAGCCAGCACCTAGGCCACCCTTTAAAGCAATTTTGGACCTCTTTTTCTGCAACGGTCATCAAAGCTGTCATTGAATTACATTTGATGTCCTGAATGTCATCAAAATGACTGCCTTCCAATATTTTCTTTATCTTCAGGTAAAGAAAGAAGTCCCTGGGGGCTGGATCAGGTGAGTAGGGAGGGTGTTCCAATATTGTTATTTGTTTACTGGCAAAAACTCCCTCACAGACAGTGCCGTGTGAGCTAGTGCATTGTTGTGATGAAAGAAAGAACCAATTTTTGCACACACCTGTCTTTAATTTTTTTTTTTTTTTGAGGTAGAGTTTCACTGTGTTGCCCTCGGTAGAATGCCATGGTGTCACAGCTCACAGCAACCTCAAACTCTTGGGCTTAAGCAATTCTTTTCCCTCAGCTTCCCAAGTACCTGGGACTACAGGCACCTGCCATAATGCCCAGGTATTTTTTAGTTGTAATTGTCATTGTTGTTTGGCAGGCCCGGGCTGGGTTCAAACCTGCCATCCCTGGTGTATATGGCCAGTGCCCTACCCACTGAGCTCCAGGTGCCAAGCCTGCACGCATCTTTCTCATGCCAAGATTTTTGGTTAAGATTTTCCAAACTATTTCTCTATCGATGTTCACTTGGTCTACTAAGCTTTTCACAGCCACCCAATGATGTTGACACACAATTTGACAAACGTTTGTGACGTTTTCCTCAGTTCTGCTCATTACTGGCCACCCTGACCTCTCTCTATCAGTGATGCTTTCTCTCCATGGCATTATCCCCATAAACGTGGATTAAGATATCCTTGATTTTGCTTCCACTCTTGCCAAGTTTAACAAGACATTTAATATTTGTCCATTGCTCTAATTCAAGCTCCAACATTCTTGCCACACTGGTTACACAAAAAACAATAATGAACTCTACGGTGTCAGCAAGACATTGCCACATATTGCCACAAACACAGCTGTGAGACACTGATATACCAAAGTTACAAAACCTTACAAAATTGCTTCTACAGTGCTGCCAACGTAAGCACAGGCTGAGGAGTTCATGAACTTAATTGTCAGACCTCATATACTTGAACAGTGCTAAGACCAGATTTTATATGTATCAAGGACCTACTGTCATCCATCTTTTTAAACAACTTTCTAAATAACCTGTTTCTAACAACTTTAATGTTATAAAGTTTGCTTTTCTGGTGACCATATCCAGGTGATTCTGAAATGTGAATAATTCCGAAATTGAAATTCTGGATTCTATTATAGCTGCCAGACAATGGAACTTTTACTTACTGAAGCTGAATACGCTTTACTAAATTAAAGCCTTATTTTAAAATTCAGGATATCCTGAATTTTAATTTAATTTTAATTTTTAATGTCTAAGTTAAAATGACATAAGTACTACTCAGCCATTAAAAAGGAATGAAATAATGTCTTTTCCAGCCTGGATGAAATTGGAGGCCATTAATCCTAAGTGAAATATCTCAGGAATGGAAAAACAAGTTCATGTGCTCTCTAATAACTGGGAATTAATCAATGAATGGTCACATACAAGCACAAAGAGATGTAAAGGTCATAGGAAATCAAGGGGTTGGGTAGGGTAACAATAACTCACCTACCTGTTGGGTAGAATGAACCCTATCTGGGTAATGGGCACACTAAAGGCCTCAACTTAAGCATTATAAAAGGTATCCATGCAACCAAATAAACAGATGAATAAAATGATGAGTATAGATTTGTATGAGATAAGCAGAAATAAATTTATTAGAATGATTCTAGTGATTAGAGATTATATCATAGAAAACTTGAAAGATTAATAAGAACCTCAGTTATCCAAAATTTTTGTTTATATTTTATATAAGCTCATGTTCTTTCAGCTAGCTATAAATTTCTGATGGCAATGTAACTGTCAAATATTTACTCTTCTTTCAATTTTTTTTATTCTCTAGCATGTTTTTGGCTCTTGGCAAGGGAGCAAAATTTCTGAGGACAATTTATTCTTCAAAAATCCTTGGATTCTCTACTTCTGCTGTAGGTATTGCTTATTACTTATAGATAACTTACTATACATATTCTGCAATATTCCCCCCCCAAAAAAAGATGTATTTTTTTAGGTTCCTTTTTTATTGATACTTTTATTAGAATGAATCCTTCTATTGGATACACTAAAGGCATCTCTTGTCATTGACTAGAATCAACGTTTGCAGAGCGACTAACCAGAACACCACACTCACCCTCGTCTGGTTCTAGCATGTTGTAGGGCCTGTGCTCTCTCCTCAACAAGGGATACCATAGAGACAAAAGCATAGTCTCTGTGACTTCCAATTTTTAGGAAATAATCTCATCATATGTCATCATGGAAAACCAAATAGAAAAGTCCAGAATGTGTGTCACATGATGGACAGATAACTGATCTAGTTACCTCTAAAAGTCAGTGGCGTGGGGGAAAGGAGGGGGGGAGAATTAAGGCAGAAAGAGGTTTAAGAACCATAACCACCAGACACAAGGCATGGACCTTGTTGAGGAACTGGGTTCAATCATCCAAAATGATGCAAAAAGATATTTTTAAACAGAAATAGGAACGTGGACTGGGTATTAGAAGATAACAAGAAATTATTGTTGATTAGGTGTGGTGGTGACATCGCAGTTATATAACAAAGAGTCAATATTTTTTAGATGTATATGCCAATGACTTCAGGTCCAGGATTTGCTTTAAATTACTAAGCATTTAAAGAAAAGAAAAGAAGAAGGGAAAAGAGAGATAAGCAAGTGATGCAAAATCTTGATAATTTTTTAATTCAGGGTAATGTGTATATGCGTATTTAATATTAGGTTCAATCATATGAAATGACCAATTTCGTAGGTCAAAAATGGTTGAATATTGGCAATTTTTTGTTGGTCAACCTAATTCTAATCTCTCTATGTTCAGGTAGGCTTGAAATTTTATGAAAGCTGTCATGACCTTCTTATATATATAAATACTATGAATTTTACCTCATAAATGTCTAGAATTCTCTCTCCTCTTTATTGCCACCATGACAACTTTATTTGTTTGTGTGTTTGTTTTCTAGCCCTAATACTAGTGCTTTTGATGTTTAACTGAATTAAGATCTGTCGGCTTGAAAGCTCTTTGCATAAAACAACCTTGGAAATTGTGCTTAAAATGTAGGTGTGTCTTCCAGGGCATACTCTGGAAGGCAGAGGCTGGAGGATCACTTCAGCTGAGGAGCTCAGCTGGGCATGAAAGTGGCCAAGATCTGAATTTACCACTCTTCCTGGCACAGGTGCCTAACAGAAAGGCTTGGCCCAGATCTTTTTTTTTTTTTTTTTAATTTATCCCAAACAAATTCTTCCAAGGCTGGACCCAGATCTGAATTTACCACTCTTCCTGGCACAGGTACCTAATAGAAATGAGCTGTCTCTCAGCCTCAAACCCAAATTTCCAGTTTCCTGAAATTTCCTGTTTGGTTTAGCCTTTGTCCAGCCCTAGTCCAGCTAGCTGTGACTGAGGGCAGGGTGGTAGAGGGGCAGAGGGCTCGGGCCTATTGAGATCAGTGTGGACAATGCTTGCTCATTATTTTATCTTTGCTTAAAGCCATTTTTTTTTAAAGAAATTAAATCCTGTTTCCAGCAAGCTCATTTCTCTAAATTATTGTTTAAAGATAATTTTCAGGCTTGACACCTGGAGCTCAGTGGCTAGGGCACCAGCCACATACACCAGAGATGGCAGGTTCAAATCCAGCCCAGGCTTGCCAAACAACAATGACAACTACAATCAAAAAATAGCCATGCATTGTGGTGGGCCCCTGAAGTCCCAGCTACTTGGGAGGCTGAGGCAAGAGAATTATTTAAGCCCAAGAATGTAAGGTTGCTGTGAGCTGTGATGCCACAGCACTCTACCCAGGGTGACAGCTTGAGACTCTGTCTCAAGATACAATAAAATACAAATAATTTTCAAAGAAAAGTTAAATCATGACTCATAAATATGAAAATGAGCATATGTTAAAGATTTTTATCTTACCCATGTGATATGAGGGAACCAGACAAAAGTTATAACCAGTTCAAAGGGAAGGTCAAGGCCAGGGGCAATGACTCATTCACACCTATAATCCCAGCACGCTGGAGGCAGAGGCTGGAGGATCACTTCCGCTCAGGAGTTCAAGACCAGCCTGAGCAAGAGCAAGATCCCATCTCTACTAACAATGGAAAAATTACCTGGGCTTTTTGCAGGCGCCTGTAAAAATACAATATAAAAGATAAAAAGTGATATATCTATATGGGGTACTCACCATGAATACAGCTTGCAGGAGTGAAAGTTGCTCTGGGTGAATCAGTGAGTGAGTGGGTTGTTAATGTGAAGGCCTCGGCCATTACTGGGCACTACTGTAGACTTTATGTATGCTATACAGTAAGGCTGCACTAAATTTATTTTTTTTTAAATCTTTCTTCGATAATAAATTAATCTTAGCCAACTGCAACTTTTTTTATCTTAAAGACATTTTAATTTTTTAACTTAGTTGACTTTTGTAATAACACTTAGCTTAAAACATGAATTGTACAAAATATTGTTATGTAAAAATATTTTCTTTATATTCTTATTCTATACACTTTTTAATCTTTTTAAAACCTTTTTTTAACTTTTAAAACTTTTCTGTTAAAAACTAAGATACAAATACACACATTACCCCAGGCCTAGGCAGGATCAGGATTATCAGTGTCACCAACTTACAGCTCCAACTCTTGTCCCACTGAGAGGTCTTGGGGGCAAAAACATACTTGGAGCCTTCATCTCCTACAATGCCTTCTTCTCAAATATGTCTTGAAGAACCAGATAAAATGGTTAGGGTGCCGGCCACATGCACCAGGGCTGGTGGGTTCGAACCCAGCCTGGGCCTGCTAAACAAAATAACAACAAAAAAATAGCCAGGCATTGTGACCCGCACCTATAGTCCCAGCTACTAGGGAGTTTGAGGCAAGAGAATCGCTTGAGTCCAAGAGTTGGAGGTTGTTGAGAGCTGTGATGCCATGGCACTCTACTGAGGGTGACAAAGTGAGACTGTCTCAAAAAAAAAAAAAAAAGTATAGTATATAAATACATAAACCAGTAAAACAGTCGTTTATTATCATTATCAAGCATTATGTGCGACCCATAATTGTATGTGCTACACTTCTATATAGGTGGAGGCACAGTGGGTATGTATCAGCATTGCCGGGAACATTTGAGTAATGTGCATGGACATGATGTAACAACAGCTAGACATCACTAAGCCATAGAGATTTATAATCTTATTATTCATTCATAAGATATAATGAATTATAATCTTATGACCAAAATAACATTATGCAGCACCTGACTCTGTGTGTGTCATACATATCTGCCGTGCCTCACCCCCAGGGCCATGGTTAATGCTGATCCATGGCCTGTTAGGAACTGGGCTGCACAGTAGTACACAAGCAGCAGGGTAGCCAGGGAAGCTTCATCTGCATTTATGGCCTCTCCCCTTCACTTGCATCACTGCCTGAGCTCCCACTCTGTCAGACCAGCGGCAGAATCAGATTCTCATAGGAGCACCAACCCTACCGTAAACTGCGCTTGCGAGGGATCTAGGTTGTGTTCTCCTTCTGGGAACCTACCGCCTGATGGTCTGAGGTAGAGCTGAAGACAGAAGCAACACATTTTAGGTCTCACTCTCTCCTGTCACCCCCAGATGGGACCCGTCTAGTTGCATGAAAATAAGCTCAGGGCTCCCACTGATTCTGCATTTTTTATCTTGTTGGCACTCCCCCTTCACATAAACTTAAATGGAAGGGAAGCAGAGCAGTGACCATATAATTAAGTGCACAGTGTACCTTACCTACAATTGCAAACACTGCAAATAACAAATGCCTAACAGTAAGGAAATGAATGAGTAAAGCATGATGCATAAATAGTGTATAGTGACTTAAGAAAATTCATAAAGTACTTAAGATGTAGTACTCTGTTACCAGAAAATGAAAAAATTTTTCAGTTACACGATTGCAGTTATAAATGCCTAGAGAGAAACTGGCCACCCCCACAACCAGGCATCATATGAAAGCAGGGCCCATCATGCAGGTACACACTTTCTGCCCCTTCCTAGTCCTGGAGTGCTTATGTCCATCTGGTTTTCAAGACTGATTTTTTTTTTAATTTATTTCTTGTTTTTTTATATTAGCGAGATACAAGTGCAATTTTTCAACATTGATATGTTACACAGGAGCAAAGTCAGAGTCTTCAATTCATCCATCACTGGAGCAGCACACGCTGTACCCTCTAAGATAAGCCCAATCTTTTCTGTTTTCACTTTTCCAACCATTACCTTTGCAGTTTCTATTTCTGGCTTTTTCCTGTACTTAATATTGTTGTTAGATTTTATATTATATATATAATTTTTTTTTTTTTTGGTGCTGTGACCTTGGCTTCTCTGAATGAAGACTTGATTCACAGCTGGTACTATGCAGATGTCAACATCTTTGATTTCCCTAGCTTCATTCAGCCCACCATTTGGGAAGATTATTTTCTGCACCTGTCCTATCCCACTTACTGCATCAGATCTCATAAGAAGAGTCCTCTAAATATATACAATTGAAACCTTCAACTTGATATGCTAAGGTCTCAGAATCATAAGTAATAGCTTTTTTTTTTTAATCTTACTAAACTTTGCTTGTTCCAGCACAATTGTAGTGGAATGTTTTAAAGACCAAATAATCTTTTCTTCCTGTTTGCCAATAGCACCACCTGGTGGTGAATATGTACAACCGCATTTTTAAGCCTCAAGTTAACAAACGAAAGATTAAAGATGAAACTTTACTAGCAATTTTGCACTAATAACATAGTATAAATTGGGTGTGGTAGCTCTCCTGTAATCCCAGCAGTTTGGGAGGCCAAGGCAGGAGGATTTCTTGAGCCCAGCAGTTCAGGACCAACCTGAGCAACATAGCCAGACCCATCTCCTTCTCTACAAAAAAATTATAAAATATAGCCAGGCATGGTGGGTGTGTGTGCCTGTTGTCCTAGACACTAGGGAGGTTGAAGTAGGGGATCACTTAAGTCCAGGAGTTCGTGGTTACAGTGAGCTGTGATCTAACCACTATCCTTAAGCCTGGCTGACCATGAGACCTAGTCTCTAAAAAAACAGTAAAAATAATAACATAGTAAAACAGTATAACTATAACAGACCTTTAATCTACCTAGTAGCAAAAGTCACCTCACAGAGTTAGCTAATCCAGAAGTAATACAAGCCTTACAGATGTTCTCTTGTATACTTGGGGCTCGTGCCTCATTCCCCATAGGGTTCCAGGTTTGTTTAAATCCCTGGTCCTAGATCTACTCTGGGCATTTCGTGTACTGCGGACTCTTGGTGTCTTCGGACATTGAAGGGTGTATCGTAAGCCTACACCAGTGTATTTGTTTACTTGGGTTGCCTTCACAAAGTACCACAAACCAAGCAGCTTAAACAACAAAAATTTACTCCCTCACAGTTTTAGGAGGCTGAAAATCTGAGATCAAAGTATCAGCAAGGTTGCTTCCTTCCGAGAGCTATAGGGAAGATCATTCTCTACCCCTCCCCTGTCTTCTGGTGATTTCCTGGCAATTTTCGGCGTTCCTTGGCTTATAGAAGCATCACCCTAATCTCTGCCTTCATCTTTGCACGGTGCTCCCCCTGAGTCTGTGTCTCTGTACACATTTCCCCTTTGTGTCAGGACACTAGTCATACTGGAGCAGGGCTCACCCTAATGACCTCATCTTAACTAATGCCACCTGCAGTGACCCTATTTCCAAATGAGGCTACATTCTGAGGTGCTGGGAATCAGAACTTCAACACAGGGGACTGAGAGGGGCACAGTGCAGCCAGATGTCATTTCTGCCACATTTTTCACAATGACTTATTGTTCCTCCCTGCTAGTTATATTTCCTTGCCTCATTGATGTGAAGCTCAGCCATAAAATTCCTTTGGCCAATAACAAGTGACATGTGTGGACATCCAAAGAAACTGCTTTATCAGCCTCTTTCTCAGAATGATAATGACATGGAACAGAGCAACAGCTGGACTTGGGTGGATATGCAGTATGAGCAAGAAAGCCTTTATGATTTTAAGTCACCAAGACTTCAGGGACATTTCTTACTGAAGGATAGAGTAACTTAAGCTAACTGACACTGTAACTTCACTCTAATGTGAGTGGGGTTTTTTCATTCGTTTGTCAGATATTTGTTGAAACCTTGCCCAGGGCTAGGCGTAGCACTTTGCCTTGAACACGGATGGTGTCAACCTGGCTAGGCCTTGGCACCCAGATATTTGCCAAACGCCAGCTTAGGTGTTACTGTTAAGATATATTTTAGGTGAGATTATCAATTTAAGTTGGTGGAGCTTGAAGCAAAGCTGATTAGCCTCTGTAGTGTGGGAGGGCCTCATTCAGTTGAAGGCCTTGGGAGAAAAAAGATTGAGATCCCCAAGGAGAAGAGAAGTCTGCCTTCAGACTCCAGTTTCAGTTCTTCCCTGGGTCTCCGGCCTGCAGCCTGCCCTGCAAATTCCAGATTTTCCAGCCCCTGTAATAAATAGCATGAGCCAATTTCCTACAATAAACCTCTCATACATTCTGCTGGTTCTGTTTCTCTGGAGAACCCCGACTAATAAAGTCACTCATCAGTGAACAAGTTATTCTCACAGTCTAAGGGAAGATTCAGACAAACAAACAGAAAACTGTAATATTATGTAGTAAATTCTAGAAAGTACAGCAAGCCTTCTAATAACATCATTTTTTTAATAATGCTATAAAAAAAATTGAGATGGGAAAAAAATTGATTCCCAGCCAGAGCCACTGTCTGTGTGGAATTTGTACAGTCTTCCTGTGTCTACATGGGTTTGTCCTGGACACTCAGTTTCCTCTCACATTCTAAAGATATGCACGTTAGGTTAATTGGCAGAGCTAAATTTTCCCAGTATCATTGAGGGGGTAATAGGGGGAGTGCACCCTGCAATGGGATTATGCGCCCTCAGGGCTGGCTCCCAGCATGAGCTCCAGCCACCTGTAGCCCTGAACTAGAATAATCAGGTAAATAATCATCTTACTTGTTTTTATTAATCGTTTTTAAATATAGGTACAGCTCACATTTTGTTTCAATATTTTTCAATATTTAATATTAGTGTTTTGGTCTTCATTTAGAAGTTTGGTGACACTTGTTATTGTGGCCAGCCACAGGAACTTAACTCTTGTTTATATCAGTTACCCTGTCTAAAATTGGTCTCTTTATACATCGTCTCACTGTCAATGCCAGAAAGTGAAGACTTACGGTACTGCACTTGGTGGGAACACAAAGAGGGAGACTTGATCTTGACTTGTGGAATAGAGAAGGCTTCTAGAGGAAATGAAGTCGAATGTGGGAGCTGTAAATGGCGGGTGGAACAGGAGTGAGTCAAGTGCAGGGACAGTGTGGTGGGGACTGGGATCGGGCTAAGAACACATATTCTCAACAAGGGATTTATTACAATTGTTTGTGGCTATCCAAAGGTCAATCCTGTCTGACCAAAATCTTACTCCCTTTTTTTTTTTTTTGTTTGAGACTCCTGGGTAGAGTGCCATGGCATCATCATAGCTCACAGCAACCTCAAACTCTCAGGCTCAAGAGATCCTCCTGCTTCAGCCTCCTAAGCCTGCTACAATGCCTGGCTAATTTTTCCATTTTTAATAGTGGCAGCGTCTCACTCTTGCTCAGGCTGGTCGTGAACTCTTGACCTCAAGTGATCCTCCCACCTCAGCCTCCCAGAGTGCTAGGATTATAGGCGTGAGCCATTGAGCCTGGCCTCAAAATCTTGTTCCTTAATATTTAACAGAGAGAAGAAGGATGATTAGGGAAAAAATGTCTAAGAAGGCTCCTTAGGGGGTCAGTGATAAAAAGAGAGTCAGAGGGTGGTGCCTGTGACTCAAAGGAGTAGGGCACTGGCCTCATATAGCAGAGGTGGCGGGTTCAAACCTGGCCCCAGCCAAACACTGCAAAAAAAAGAGAGAGTGAAAAACACTGGTACAGAAAGACTGTTTGGGCTGAGGAAAGATCACATATGAAGCTGCAGATGTGAGACAGAGTGTGAACAATCTGAAAAATCAGAAAGTTTGGGCATAGAATGGGAAGGAAGAGCAGCGAGAGAAGAGGGTAGTATAGATGAGATTTTAAGGAAAATTAAATCAGAAAATGCATTTTGACCTCAATTATCTAAATAATTTTAAGTAAAATTGGACTTTGCCTACATTATTGATAGCACACCATGCTCTCATTTTTATATATAAATCTATCTTTTGTGTTTGTGGTCACACACCGAATGAATCATTAGGCTTTAATAAAACATTGTTTTAGAGATAGCAAAGGGCATTTGTTAAAATACCCATTTCAATCTAGCGGGCTGGCACTTTTTAGTTTTATAATTGTAGCCTGTAGAGGAGCTTCTCACTCAGGAGGGCACTTAGTCATAATGCTGTTCCAGAAGGCACTTCCACCGCTGGAGAATTTTCCTGTGATTTACTTTACTGGAGTTTCAAAGATTAAAAATAGGAGGCCAAAGAGGTATTATTCTGAGTCCTATTATTGGGAATAGAATGAGAACAATGGTCTATTTAATAATCATTATCATTATCTTCCTCCCAGATTGAATTAAAATTACTTTAATATTCTGTTGGAGAATTCTTTGCAAAAAGGGCTGTCAATCTTTCTTTTTATTTCCACCAACTTGTTAATAATGAGCTCAAAGCTAATTCAATACTTTGTAGTGATAGTATAAACTTAATTTTAGAATCTGAAGAACTAAAAAATTAAATGCTGTATGATAATTTTAACTTCTCCTGTTTTCCTAGCACAGCCTTAGTTTGACTGATGTAAGTAGACCTGACTAAATTTCTAACATACCTTGAAAAGGCAGGAGTCCAGTAATGTTTTTGGAAGGTCTTATGTGAAAGACAGTATAAGAGAACAGTTCTGAGTATGGGTTCTAGAGTCACACTGGGTTGAACCTGTCTGGGTTTAAATATTACTAGCATTGATAAATTTGAGCAGATTGAATGTTATGTGCTCTTATCTTTCTGTATGCCACTTTCCTCGTGTGAATTGTAGGTCATGATGGAACTACCACATAGGGTTGTTGTGAAGGTAAGTTGATGAGTTAATTTATGTAACACACTCAGAACAGTACCAAGTACACACTTGGTACTCAATAATGTTAGCTAGTATTATCTGTGACCCCTTACCATTTGTTGAGTGCTTCCTGTATGCCATACAAGGAGCCTACTTGTGCAACTCTTAATACATCTTACCTAAAGTGATCTTCAGAGCATGGCTCAAAATACTTTTTTTTTAGTATATTTGAGGCATTTAAACTGAGCAGGTTTTTAGGCTAGGGTGATACTTATCATCTTTATATGAGAAGATGGACATCTAAAATTTGCTTTTCTTTTTTTCTTTTTGAAGCAGAGTCTCACTCTGTTGCCCTGTGTAGAGAACAATGGCATCATAACTCACAGAAAACTCAAACTCTTGGGCTCAAGTGATCCTCTTGCCTCAGCCTGGGACAATGGGCTCCCACCATAATGCCCGGCTATTTTTTTTTAGAGATGGGCCCTTGCTCTTGTTCAGACTGGTCTGGAACTCCTGAGCTCAGGTAATCCACCCGCCTTGGCCTGCCAGAATGCTAGGATTACAGGCATAAGAAGCCACCATGCCTAGCTAAAATTCACTTTAAAAAGTATTCCTTCAAGCAGTAGCAGGAGATGGTTCTTCAGAAATTTATATCGGAGTATAGAGTTTATCTTTACAGAACTATTATATTTCTTCCCATGATGACAATACAGAAAAGAGTTACCCATGATTTCCTGGAAGTTTTGAGTTTTGAGTAAAGCTAAAATTATTTCAATATCTGTATCTTTCAGAAAATGTCTATGAAATTCACAAATGCAAAACGAATTGAAGGACTTGATAGTAATGTATGGTAAGTACCTTAGAATAAATAATAATAATTTGATGAGGTTTTCCCACATAGTTTTTATATCCTTAGTTGAGAATACTTAGCCTCATTTGTAATCTATAAAAAAAGCTTCCCATTTAATACATCCACTAAATGGAAATGGGAGGATGTTAGTGATCCATACACTGAATTACTCAGGTAGCAGGTGTACTAGGCACTACATGTCTGGCAGAGAAATGACAAATATGGTTGCTGCCCTGGCGGAACTTCTAATCCATAAAGTTTTCTTATAAGTTCTATTCTCTAACAGTTGATATGTGAACCTAGCTGTAGCTAAGTAGAAACATAATATAGATGCACATGGTTACGATATGGGTAACATGGAGTGAGGTTTGTATTGAACATTAAGTTCATTATTTCAGTTCATCATCATTTTATTAGATAAACTCATTTTATGGCAGGTAAAATTTTTGTTGGGAACTCATTATTTTTAAATCCATAAGATTTAACTCGGTCTTCTTTTTCAGTTTTGGAATAAGACTGTATGTAATAAGATGTAAACAGGAAATTTTGAAATTGTTGTTACTATTAATGTCAGAGTTTTTTGTTTTTTTTTTTTAATCTTAGGATTGAATTTACAAAGTTAGCTGCAGACCCTTCTGTTGTGAATCTTGGCCAAGGACTTCCAGATATATCCCCTCCTTTATATGTAAAAGAAAAATTATCAAAGATTGCAGCAGTTGATAGCCTGAATCAGTATACACGGGGCTTTGTAAGTATACTAGGCCCTTACTGGGCATGAACTTGCATTTTATATTGTATTGTATGTGTACTTCTATCACCTACATGTAGGTGACTTTCTGGGACCAACTGTCCCCACCCACAACAACTCCTGCCCTTGCCCTTATATCCATGCTAGGAAGAGCTTTCCCCTACTTCTAACCCCTCCATAGTCCTGATTTGGTCCTACTTTACTCTTGTTCCAAGTTGGGCTACTGTGGCAACAAGGGAAGAAATAATATTCTCTTGAGACATGTCTTTTCTATCTCCTTAACATTTATGTACTTTCAGCACTTCATCCCTTAATCAGTATACTCTATTTCTTACTAGTTACTTTCTTTTCTTCTACCCTAGATAAACTCCCATTCTTTTGTAATGAAATGCCTAGGATATGCAGAGATTTTCTAGACTTATAAGTACATTTAAACTATATTTCTTTGTCTGTTAACAGACTTTTTTTTTTTTTTTTTTTTTTTTTGGCCAAGGCTGGGTTTGAACCTGCCACCTCTGGCATATGGAGCCGGCACCCTACCCTTTTGAGCCACAGGCGCCACCCTGTTAACACACTTTTATCTAAAGCCATCCAATTATCATACATCTGAGCATGTCTTTTCTTTCTATGATAGTGTGGAAATGGAAGGGGTATGGTATAAGAGGAAGCCTATTTATTTTTTGCATTTTATAATAGTCTATAAAAATCCTATGAAGGGCTTTGTTTTGGGAATGGGAGCACAGGGAAAAGCAGTGAGTCTGACGAGTGTCCAGGGTTTGACATGGGGCGGGGGGGTGTGGAGAATCCCCATTCTCTTATTTGATTCTGTTTTTGAATTTCCTTCTGGTTATTATCCACTTTCTCAGCAATTTCTTTCATTGTTCTTTGATTTTTTTCCACTTTCTCAGCAATTCCTCCATTATTTTCATCATATGTATTCTAAATTCCCCTCTGTCATTTCTAACATTTCCTCATAAGGAGGAATCCTCTGCTGTAGCTACCTTGTGATCCCTAGAAGGGGTTACTCTGGACTGGTGTTTAATGTTTCTGCTGATTCTTCTTCATGAGTGCTTTCTTATATCTGTTTCCTTACCCTAATTTTCCTTTCCCTTCTTCTTGCTCTAAGTTACTATGCCACTGGCCTAAAGTTTTAATGGTGCAAGACCAGAAGGATGAGAAGATTGAGGAGCAAGAAGTGAAAGAAGATATAAAAAAGAAAGAAAGAAAGAAAAAAGAGAAAAATAAAAAGAGAGAGAGAGAGAGAAAGAAGAGGGTGTGAGTAAAAGGAAGTATTGACAAAAAGAAGAAAGGCACCAAAAGAAAGAAACAGGAGTAATATACGTGAAATAGGGTACCAAGACCCACCCTTAAAGACCCTCAACTTCTGGGGTTCCAGGTTAAGTTATTCCCTTGAAGTCAACAGCTCTTTGCCAGCTGGCTCAGACACAGTACCCCACCTCCACCAGGGAGAGAGAAAAGACAAAAATACTATAAATCAAACCATAACAAAGAAGCAAAAACC
>CAUYQV010182066.1:0-54910 GCA_963574575.1 Galagoides demidoff
GGGCGCCTGTGGTCCCAGCTACTTGGGAGGCAGAGGCAGGAGACTGGCTTGAGCCCAGGAGTTGGAGGTTGCTATGAGCTGTGATGCCATGGCACTCTACCCAGGGGGATAGCTTGAGGCTCCATCTCAAAAAAAAAAAAATGCATGGATCTTTTTTTTTCTTTCTTTTCTTTTTTTTTTTTTTTTTTTTTGTGAATCTACTTACAGTGTGGCCCACAACAACTCGTATTGTTTTAATGTGTGTTAGAAAGAGATAAAGACTGACATTGCATATCCTAAATTATTTTTCATGTTCATAATTTTCTGTCGGTATGCTTTGTACAGAGGCCTTCTGCGGTACAAACTGTGATTAGTAAAGTTGTTATTTTGATGCCCAGAATAGGGTAAGGCAGGCAGGCAGCACATTTTGAGGAATTTCATCTTAAAGATGCTTATTTCTGTGTGAACAGCCCAGGTAGGGTTTTGCCGGAGGAGGAGTCAGGAGCAGATGAGAAAAAGGAACTGACCCTGTTGTCAGAGTAGCCCCCAAGCAGGAATAATCTTTTGTTATAGCAATCAAAATGGTGAGTTCAGATTTCATTAGAAGATGTGATGTCAGAGAGGTCAAAGGCAGTGACTGGTGGTCAGGATAGTGTGGTAGGTGTCCCCATAGCAGAACATTCCAATGGCCTTTCCTTATGAAGTCAGTGCTGACTTGACCAATGAACTGGTTGTGAATTTAGAAATTTCAATTAGAAATAATTCTTTTGCTCAAGCATCGTCTTTTTTCTCCCCAAGATACTTTTTATTGGCAGCTCTTGTCCCTGAGATACCCACCACTGTGGTCTCACCCTCAAGAGTCATTTAGGCACTTGGGCTTATAGACTTGGAAGCTGATTTTATCAGATAAGTGAGAATCATCTACCTCTATGGTTTAGATTCATATTAATTGACCTCGTGGTTGATATATGGGCATAAAATGCAAATTTACTCATTTACAGTGAAAGCTTTAACTTTCTTAGCAGTCAGGACACGTGAGTCCTCAGAAATAGTACAGTCTTTCCCTAGAGCTCATCCCATAAGGGAAGCCAAATTCTAATCAGCAGACTTGCCACCATGGCATGAGAATGTAGTATTAGGTAAATGAACTGCAGTATTTCTTGGCAATAGACTGAGTTTACCTGTTTTTTTTTTTTTTTTTTTTTCATCACCACCAAAAGAAAGATTCAGGCAATGGACTACAGGATTCTGTATCTACTGGCCGGCCTGTCAGCTATTCAAATGCTTTGGTAAGAAGATCAGATGTGCCTTTCTGACTCTCCACCAGGGGCACTTTGGATCAATTTTGGGTCTGTTAGCAAAGGCCATCCAGCCCTCATCAGGCTTAGGTCCTTACTGTGACCTTGCAAAATGTGAGGCTTTTTAGAATTAATTCTATTTTCTTCTTTTTCAGCTTCATCAGTATTTACTTAATTTTGGAGTATTGAAAATAAGGACAAAATCCTAGTGAGCGTTTGCGGCTGTGCCGGTACTCTTGAATACTTTGGTTGGGAGTAATGAGATCTTCAGAAACATGATTAGGAACTGAGAGAGGTTTTTGGTTGCAGCAGAAACCAGTTTGAGTTTCAAGTAGAAACTTTGGGAGATGATCAATTGTGTCAATTCAGCTGGGCAGGCTGCTACAAAGTACTTAACCTTAATCCACATTAGTGTCTAGACCCATGACAGTGAACAAGCACAAATGCAAAAGAGTGACAGGTCTGCTCTGGTCAAGGCAAGATGCTGAGATCCAGTATGGACATAGCTCTAAGGTTCAGAGAAAAGATAGGATGTAAGAAGTGGATTTGGTAGGATGTAAGAAAAAAATGGATTTGGTAGTGCTTTCTGGAAAACCTAGTCTTATCCTGTTAACAGAGTGAGCAGAGACCATGACACTTTTACCTTGATTCTTGTCTACTCTACCCTTATTTCTGATAGGAAGGAAGAATATTGGACCATGAAAATTTTTTTCTTTTAAAGGTTTAGATAACATCTTAAATAGTAGCCATGCTCATGTTTATTTTTTCCCTTTTTGTCTTATTCAGACTGTAAATTTATGATGAAACTTATTTCACAGAGTGGCATACTCTTCCCCCTCAAAGACAGATCCCTACAATAACAAACAAACAAACAAACAAACAAACAAACAAACACCTTTCAGAGGAGGGTACTATCAATTTTGAATAGAGTTCACTACCAGTCTGAACTTTGTCCTACAGTCAGATTTAACCATTGCCTTATAAATTAAAACTAAGACATTATTAAATTATTAGAAGAAAAAAAATAAACTATTTGCTTAGTTGATAGTTTCCTCTTTCTTTTCTAAGATTAAAAAAGCAAACTTTTTTAGGGTGTAATTTCCACCCATGCATGAGCCCTTTTGATAGTTCTGTGTCACATAATATGTGACAATAGGAACTAATTTTGCAAATATTCAAGAATGGGAGACTTGCAAATAACTCTGTTCTGAATATTAAAGACAAAGTACATTAAGTTATTAAAATACATTTAAGTAACATTAAGCTGATTTCAAGCCCTTCATTGTCACAAGTTCACCCTCCCCCTCCATCCTGCTGTTTATAGTACATATTGATTCTCAAGAACTTAGAAAAGTAAGAGATGGTGGTATAATTAGCCTAACAATGAAAAGAATAAAAGGATATTTAGGGCTACATTAGAGTCTTGCTAAAATACAGCTTATGCTTAATCTGTGGACCTACCTTAAAGACATTCATGTTGTAATAGATTCTCTGAGTTACATAAATGAGTGGCCTTTGATGCTCCAAAAATGGATTTCCTTATGTTGCACTATGAACCCTGTAATGGTGTTGAGTTATTTCTTGTTTTTTATTTTGGTGAACCTTCCTTAAAAAACCATAAGTACTGTTAGTTCTGTTATGACATATATGTTCCTATAATCAGCCTCTTATGCATAATTATAAAACGTGAAAAGCAGAGCTTACGGAAAAATTGGGGTTATGAGCAGGATACCCCCAAATTAAATCACTGACACATTAAAAAAAGATAGAGATGATAAAAGAGGTAGTCCAGTTGTATGTACATCAAATGCTTCAGAAATAAATGCTGCAATAAATATGGAACTTTGTCTTGAAAGGAAAACCAAGCTGGGTTTCCTTCTAGAAGAGCTGTAGATTGTGAGCTATTGTGAAATAGTGGAAGGGCGGTTATTTTGAAGTCGTCAGAAAGTTGTAACGCCCGCTGATCACGGGTCACAACACACAGACAAACTCAGGTAATTGGTAGATGCTCCGAGTTTGTGTTAGATACTCTCATGAGGCTCAGCTTGGCTGAGTGCTCATTTCTGCCTTCATCTGGGGTTCTCTGTGCATGAAATAACTCTAAGTGACTATAAAATATGAAATTTATGTTGTGCTCAAATTTTTGAATTTCTCCCTAATAGATTGATGGTGTGGGAAAAAATGTGCCCGTCAAAATCAACATTCCCATGAAGGCTATGTTAACCAGTCTGATGAAAATATTTCAAATTGTATATAAAACCAGCACACTGTACCCCGTGACTTCATTAATGTACACAGCTATGATTTAATCAAAAAAATTAAAAAAAAATAAAAATAAACATTCATTTCACAAGAATTTACTAAAACTCACCCTAAGTGCTCATTTCCATCATTACCACCCCAACCCAGTAACGCTTCCCGAGCTGACGTCATAACTTCCCTGGCATAGGTTTTTTTCTGTCAGATTGTTTTATTAAAACAGATTTTAATAACAAATCTGCGAAATAATCATTTTTCAGAGTAGTATTCTCTGAAATGTATTCTCACAGAGAATGAATTCATAAAATGATCTTTTGGCACCTGTGAATTCAGGTTTTGTTTTGAAAGTGAGGCTTTTCTTGTCACTTTTCTCAGTTCAGATCTACACACACACACACACACACACACACACACACACACACACACACGATGTATAGTACGTGTATGTTGGCTTGACTTGACCCAGAAGAAATGGAGAGGACCACCAAGTAAGGTTGACTCAGAAAAAACGTGGTTACCCTTTCCGAAGTCCTTTTCAAAATCAATTGTGATTTATTTCAAGTGCCTCCCGTGAAGTGTACATATCTTTTCCCCATAAGAATCATACGAGACGAGATATCTATGTGTAAGGGGGGCAGAATCCAAGGAGAAATTACATTTTGGTCACTAAAAGATGCGCGTTTGACGCTTCGTCTGAGTTTTTCCAGAAGTTTTTTTCTGCAGTAGTAAAACCACCCTGAGCTCTCAGGTAAGTAGACTAAGGTGCACATTTGTGATCCTTAGGTGCTCCTGACTCTTCTGAGAAACCAGAAGACACTCAATTCTTAAAATATCATTTGAGAGCATTTACTCTTATACCACAATTTGTTGAAATGTCTGTGAAACTAATTGATTTATTCTATCTGCCTATGAATTTCTCAGAACCTTCCTATGGAAGGGAACCTGGATCTTTGAGTCTATTTCTTCTTCTCCTTCTAATTTTTTAAGAAAAAAATAGTGAAGTAACAACTATCGAGCAATTCTTTTAAGAATGCTGACAAACCTGCATTACTTTTCCCCAGAAATGAGGGGTGGGTGTAAAATGATTTGCAGGCTGCTCAGTGGCTTTCTGCTAAGTAATACCAGGAGAGTGAGGGAGTAGGAATCGGAGGTTGGTGGAGACCACGAGGGATAAACTTGAGCAATGTATTTGTCAACTTACATCACACGAAAATAACTTCCCACATGACCACGATTCCCGGTATCCCTTATTGGGAATGCAGAAATTCAAGAATGTAACTAAATAAGTTCAACACAATCTCCATATGTTCCATTTGCTTGTATTTAAACTGAAACTCATTAGCAAAAGAAGGAAACCAGATCACAGGTATTGTATGAAGTCTGTTTTGCTATTGAAAACATAAACTAAAAAACTGAATGTATGGACCATTTAGTTATTCTTAAGTTTATCATTAGAATGACTTATTAATTTTTAATAACATTAGAAAAATAAACATTACACAATGCTGGAATCTCACATTGTTGAAATAAGCCTTTCCGTTAAAAACCAAGCACATATTATACCATCATTTAAAATAAAGAAACACGATATTATGGCAAGATGAATAATAAGCTACCTTTTAATCTATATGTAAAGTTAACAAAATTGAAAGCATTTAACTTATAATCAAACATCTGATGTCAGGAAATCTTATGCTCTTTCTCTCAAAAAGGCAAAAGAACATAAAATATGTATAAAATTTAGTACAGTTGAACCTCTGTAGTTGACCACCCTCCCAACACTGACTACCTCCTCAAGTTGACCTCATTTTCATCCACTGGGCATGCACCACATGTACTCTCTGGAAGACTCACCTTTACATATTGACCACTTCTGTAAGTTCTATCTTGACCACTTGGACCTCAACACACAATATTAACTCACCCTCTATAACTTGACCAGTTGAGTCCAGTCTACACTAAGGGGTTGGAAGGTGTAGGCTTTTCCCCTTAGTGGTATTATTTTTTTCTTTAGTATAAGTTTTTTTTTCATTATTACCACATATTGGATTAGGCCTGATGTCCTATTGTTTATCACGTGCTGTGGAAGATTTTTTCAACATGAAGGACTGGTCTGAATTGGAGGTACCTCTTACAATTTCCGAAAAATTTTACCATTCATTGAGGCATCAAAGCCCAAGCTATGGGCTATGAACTCAAAGAGCTGACCTTGAAGGAAAAGGTTGATCTGGTACATTTTGGGGAAAGCAGCTGCCAAAGAAAGATGGTGGAACATTTTGGTGTGAGCAAGACCACAATTAGCAACATCTAAAATGTAAGCATGAGTTCTTGGAGACAGGTGGTCAGGAAGGTGGAGAAGCCCAGCAGAAAAGGAAGAAAGCTTCCCTCCATGAGGTCAGTGAACGCACATTAAGATGGTTCCAACAGAAGACGGCAGTTAATGCCGGAATCTGGCAATCCAAGAAGTTGCTCAAAAATTTGTACAGGAATTTGGGGTGGCAGATTTCCAAACATCAAGCAAGTGGCTTGAGAAATTGAAACTGTGACACAAGATGTCCTAGAAAGTCTTGTGTGGTGAATCCAATGGAGTCCAGTGGAAGTTGTGAAAGAGTTCCTCAGAAATTCTCAGGTTCTACTGTGTAAGAATGCCTCTTGTTCTGGAGTTAACTAGCCTACCCAACAAATCAGGGTAACGGCATCCATCAGATTTCAGGCCTGCACCAGACATCTCCCAGAAAGCGCTCCATTGCAGCCAAACTTGACAACGCAGCCTTCAGGGATGGCTTTGGCTGTCAATTCCCTAAACTTGTATCTGAGCATCAGAAGAAATGCTGCAACCAGAAGTTGGCGAGTGGAGATGCTGGCTTGCAGCAGGGGACAATGAAGGGGATGTGTAGGGAAAGACGGGGCAAGGAGGATCCCATGGGATGCCCACCTGCACCCCCAGTTCTGCTTATTGTCATATGTGCACCTGCAATTCTGTGAATCATTGTATTTCTCCATTTGCTCAAGCTGTTTGGTTTCTTGCAGAGACAAGCACTCCAGGGCAAGTACCTCTCTGTTCACCCCACACTGAGGGCCTTTGTGGCGCCCCAGCTCTGAAGCTCATCCCCCAAGGACACCTGTTCTTTGAGCACACTTCTGAGGGAGTCCTCCGAGGCTGCCTCTTGTTGCGTCTTCATGTAAAGTAGAGTCACTAGATCACAGAGAACACGGCCTATTTGAGTGGCAGAAATTAAAATTGCAAGCTAATGAACAAAAATGAATACTGACTGTAGCTGCCCCTGGGTCCAGGGGAGGAGCAAGATCCCTGGACATTACTCATCCTTGGGGCTTTTTAATTATTAAAGAGAGTATGTCCAGACTAGTCAGCTTAGTCAGGGTGAGGGAAGAGGAGGCTAAGTGGCTCTGCCGGAACAGAGAAGAAAGGAATTTTTAAATAAAAGTCAGAGTCAGGCTATAGGGCTTAATAACATGTCTATTCGCAGAGTAGCGGCTGACTCCGCCGCTCGGGGAAAACTCTGCCTGATTCCACAGACTCAGGCTTCCTGGTTACTGAATAACTGAAGTTTCTGGTTAACACCAACTTTGTCTCATATTCAGGATCAGAAAGCTCGGCTCGTTTACATTAGCTTTGGCATTATCCAAGGGTCAAACTTCTCTGGGGTAAGGCTGGATAGGTTTTGGACTTAGCCTTGGACCCCGGGCTCCACTTCACATTTGCGACACAGCAAGACCATGGCTCCTGCAGGCATCAGTCTTGTTACTCTCCAAAATCTGCTACTGCTCATAGCTGTTACTTTCTGGAAAGTGTTTCTGCTCCTATTTTATCGGTAAGCAGCGCGTGAGGTTGGTCAGCTATTCTTAGTAAGCTTCAGCTAATTTCGCCATCTGCTTTTGTATTAGAATTTCAGATTTGTACCTTCTGTGAATTTAAGGAAATTAAATTTTAAACTAAAGAAACTGTTATGCATACCCAGGGATGGTTCCTCATAACAACCAGTGACATTTATTTACTTTTTACATACTGGATTAAATTTTTGGCTGAGAGATCAACGTGTTTTTCCTACGATGGGTTATTCCTAAAGATAAACTCGTGCTTTAATTTAATCCTTCAGTGCACTCTCTACCTGTGAGTAATACCCTTTTAATAAATTTCACATTAGTTTTTAAAAAAATCCTGAGCATGCTTTCTAAACTCAGGTTTCAGGAAGAAGAAGGAAATTCCTCATAATAAAGAAGGGAGGAAGGGCAGAAATACTGGGGAGAGAGAGGAAAAGAAAGAGAGAGAGAGAAAGAGTTCATAGATGATGCTCAGAGACTCCATGGTTAGGAACTAACACTGCAGAAGGCGTGGCTTACTGGAATAGTAGGTTCAAGAGTCTGGACCCAGCTTTAACTTCTACTTTTTCTCCTTCTCTACAAGGGTTCCACTCTCAAAATGTAGATTGCTCTTCATAAGTTAGCAAATGCTGAATCTTACCCAGAAGAATGGAGCTGGGAAGAGAGGGGTGTTGGAAAGCTAGAGAGGGAGCAGGGGGAGTATAGGGCAGCAGGGCTGGTGAACACTTCCTATGAAACATCTTTTCTGTTTTAAACCTAAAAAATAATCTGTATTTGCAACTGGAATAATTGATGATGGTATTTCAATAAAATAATCATTATGTCTGTCTGTCTGCAGTGTGGACAACCATTTAAAAACGGAGACAAATCTGTCTAATCAACAAGTGTTTACACAACGCACTGCTCCTCAGTAACTTCACTCTTTCTCCAGCTGAATCAGCTAACTGTTTTCCTCCTGGAAGGGCACAGTATGGAGTGGAAGGCTTATACAGGACCCCAGATTGTCTGATACCATAGTAAGGGGCCCTATTGTTTTACATTAAACATTTCCTTTTGTTTGAAGTTTTCTGAAAGCCCTTACTGAATAGGGAAGGGGTGGAGGTGGGAGGGGCTTGGGGGAGAGAGAGCTTTGAATTCTTCAGGGAAAGTAAAGATGGGCTGAGGCGGCTGCCCAGGAGCTAGGAAATGCTTGAAAATGTGTCAACTCACGTGAGAACAGGCAACAAACAAAAGCGCATAGTGGGGGCAGTCATCTAAGCCAAATGTTCTGGATTGGGGTCATTATTCATTATTAGTGCCAACTGCTGAAGATTTGATCTGGAATAACTAACCAGTAATGAGGACAGTTTAACAAGTTAAGCTAATCAATTTGGATTTTATTTAAGAGCCCCAATTACATACAAATTTTATATACTTATCTATATATTTATATATACAGAAATATATTTATATTCCAGAAAAAAAGCTCCAAAACTGCTTTGTAGGGCAGACGAGGCACTGGTGTTGGTACTTCATGTCCCCAGGGGGGTGCTTTGAAGGTGACCTCAGTGGTATTCGGCAATGAGGTGTATAGGACAAGTTCATGAAATTAATTGCCAGAACTTGTATGTGGATAAAAATATCCCAATAACAGATGACTATAGCCTCCTGGAGAATTAATCAGGTTTTAAGGAAAATATTTTCCTCCATAGCAACTTTGTATCTTGAGACAGAATTCTTGCAGTAGAGATGATAAAGTTGTAAAAGGCAGCCTCACTTCCCTGAACCAGGAGGATGTATCAGGGCCCCTTCTGGCTCTGTTTCTGATTTTCAAATCACACTGTTGTATTTTCTGTATTGAGGAAAGTCCCCAAGTTGATAAACCCCATGCTAAAAAGAACCCGAGTCTATCTCTGCCTCTGACTACTTTAAGCTCAAAAGCATTCAGTTCACCATATTTGCATAATCCCCGCATAGTCTGGTATAATATCAAACTTCAAACTCATTCAATATTCTGTCCTCCCCCAGCTCACGCTCAAATCAAGTTTTGAAGATTTCCAGTGGCCCTGCTGGCTTCCATTGTCAGCAGGCTTCTCCTGTCCTCCTGCTCGGAATGGCTTCTGTTCTGCCATCTCTGAGGCTGGGCTCAGTAAACAGTCACGGTGGGCTGGTGCATTAGTCTCCAGTGCGTGCACCTGCTGGGTACACAGATAATCCCGGACTGACTCCCTTTCGTGCTTTGGTGGATTCCTCGGCAATGTCTTCTCCTGATGACTTCCTGGCTTCTGCTCATCTGATGGGGACAATCTCTTTTCTGGGCTGGTTACCTGTGACTCTGATGCCTCTGCCCCGGTTCTAATGTCCTCTGTTGGTGTCTCTTTGCATCTTTAAGCAGACCCCTCCCTGGGATCCACAGCAGTGTCTGTCTTTGGACTTTGAGAAGCATCTCTGACAGTGAGAATGCAGCAAATGAGTGAATCCCCTCAATTTCCTTGAGTCTCCCCAAGCCACTTTCCTTGGCCTGAGATGAAGGGAAAGCCCCACCTCCCTTTCCCTGGGGTGTGTGTAGGGGTCAGGGTATTTCACTGACAGCTCATTCTAAGGAAATCACCTTAGTTCTTCAGTCTTTTTTAGGGCCGAGATCAGTGACTGGCTAATGCTGCAGAGACCAATTTGAAACTACTTTGCCCTCAACTCATTTTAAATTTCTGAAGAGATGCTGTAGACAAGGAGCCCTCTTCAAAATGTAGGTGGCCTTGGAGCTTACTGTTTTGTGCTTCACCCCAGAGGGATTACACTGAAGTGGGGAGGGTGGGGTTTCATAACCCATTACACTCCCACATAGGAAAATCTCGAGAAATGGAGATGAAACAAGTTTAGAAGAATATTTTGGCAAATGGAATCAACGTACAAAAATTGCACAAAAATCCCGTAGTGTGACACGCTGACCGCCCGAGTCTGGAAGGACAGTTTGGGCCAAGGTGCTCAGACTAAAGCCTTCCATTTTTGACTTGGAAGATGGCACATCTTTCCTTAATTTCCTTTTCTTATCTAGATTTTGACTTGCACCACTTAAAGGAAAAGAGCGTAACTAGGTGGAAATGTGGGAGATGTAGAGTCTGAGGACCAACAGAGACTTCCTCATGGTACAAACGTGTTCACAGATAGAAGCATCTATCTCGCTTCCCAGAATTTTGTACCCCAGTAGTGATATTTCCTTGCTCACAAGGATCTGATTCTATAATAAAGCACCCAGGCCTTTGAGGATACAAATTACCTGTGGGGTACAATGTATATCACCTGGCAATGGGTTTGGCAAAAACCCAGGCTCCAGCAGTATGCAAGGTACACAGGGAGCAGAAATGAACCTGTACCCCCTTTATCTATTAAAAACAAAACCAACAGAGATAAAACAAAACAAAAAGACATCCAGACTTCTATCATATGCTAGAAAAATTTGCAGTTCAAACACAATAGGTCAAGTTTTTTAGCCTAAGCTGGCCCTCATGAAGAAATGAAATTTTGTTCCTATCTTCATAACTGTGTTTGAAATGGAAATGGAGATTTATTGGTTTAAAAGATTGTATTGGGTCACTGGAATAAAATGATTATGATGTTAGATTCTTATAAATCATATGGTCCTTGGTTATCTGCATCCTACAGGTGGCATTCATTTTCAAATTATCGCAGATTTCAGGTATGAACTTGTTGGGGAAGAAGGACAACAAGGAAATCATATTTGTAGATACTGATGTGCATTCTCAGATTCATCTGTGATAAAATCTGCATTAAAATTAATAACTTGCTACAAAGTTTTCGGCTTGGCCTGCCTTCCCATGGTGTCACAAAGTTATTCAAGTATATATGAAAACCACAGGTAAAAACTGTCAACAACAATTTAGAACAGCATATTTCTACAGTGTGTGTCAAGGATGGAAAAGATAATAATTAGCAACATTATTTTAAGTCACTTGTAGAGTATCTTAAATTTACTTTGAGGTATTAGCCTTTTACACTTGACCTCAATATGCATATAATTTTAATATTTGCAAAAATCTCAATGCATTTACATTATCCATCTTTCAATTAGGGTGAACATAAGTTAAATAGTCTATAGTTCTATAAATGTTAAGTTGTCATAGTTAATGCCTAAGAGTACAAAACAGTTAAAATGTCGTCTACATGGTCATGGCTAAAAATATAACTTGGTCCAAGGTCATTTGTTTTCTCCTTTTCCTGTGTAAGTGGCTGTGTGAAAAGACTCCATTGGTTTATAGCATGTAGGCATTTAGCATTCTAATGGGATAAGTTAGGATAGTAAATTGGGGTGAAATTTTCTTTCTTTCTTTTTTTTTTGTAGAGACAGAGTCTCACTTTATCTCCCCTCTGCTAGAATGCTGTAGCATAGCACTGCTCATAGCAACCTCCAGCTCTTGGGCTTAGGCAATTCTCTTGCTTCAGCCTCCTGAGTAGCTGGGACTACAGGCTCCTGCCACACGCCTGGCCATTTTTTTGTTGTAGTTCGGCTGGGGCCGGGTTTGAACCCACCACATTTGGTATATGGGGCCAGCATCTTACCCACTGAGCCACAGAAATTTTCTTAAAAGAAACTTTTCCTTCCTTCTTCCTTCCCTCCCTTCCTCCCTCCTCTCTCCCTTTCTTCCTTCCCTTCTTCCTTAGAAGTTAGAAGGGCAGGTAGGAGAATGCTTTGTAGCTTTGCCTTTGTATCTCCTATGATTAAATATCTGTTTAAGTGAAGGAACCATGAAACACGAAATGCTTTCCATCTGAGAATAGTAATGGTTCACCTGTTCCGCCATGTTTTCTGTATCTGGAGCTGGCTCTGTGTAATTGTGTATGATAGGAGTTAGCTAATAGGAGATTATTAAATATGGCCTTCCTTTTCAGAAATGAAGGTCCTTTTCACCTTTCAATAATTGTTAATGTTAGCAAAGCTATCCCTCATTTGTATGGCCAATTTCAACTCCCCTCAAACTGAATACTGTCAGAGTGGTCTGGTATTTATGTAAGAATTTCCTGTTTTATGTGAGCCTTGAAAGAAACTCTTAACACGCTGAAGACTTCTTTCTTGGGTAGCAGAATCAGTAGTCATGAGATATTTTATTTAAGCTTCTATATGGTTTATTTGTGTAAAGACATTTAAAAGTCATAATTTTAGAGCTGAGATGGTGCTGTGAAATCCATTGTCAATACTATTGCCATTGATTATCTGTTCATTTGCTAATCTTATGCTCTAGCTTTTAAATTTCAACCTTTTCCACATGTATCCTTTAGTATGAGGTTGTATTACAGTTACTTCGAGGGCTACTGTGTGTTGGGATCCACACCAAACAGACCCGGAGGTGAACTTCCACACACATCAGTTGACTGAGGAGTGTAGGGAGCACCACTGGGCCGAGGGAGAGGCTGCAGGGCCGACTCACATCAGATGCCTCTGCAGACCCCATGGGGTGTCCCAGATGCAAGCGTGAGGTGGCTATTCCAATACAAGCAGGGTGGATGATAGCTAGTTTGGACTGGTCTGGGTCAGGATGACCTGAACTATTGTGGGAATGGGGCTGATTTAGACCCTGCAGGTGGGATGTTATTAAGTCCTTGCTGGTGGGCTGTTTTCAAGCCCTTGCAGATGGACCTTTGAGAACAGAGTTAATTAAGAAGACCCTGGGAAACTTCAAAGAGGCAGCTGATACTCCTCAAGGCTGTGCATAATGCCTAGAGTCTGCACTTTCTATAGTGCAATCTTTAGGATGAGGCCCAGCCTGTTGTCCAGGCCATTAAAATAAACTTTTCCTCTCTTGTTAAAACTTCACTTGCTCTTGGTCTCTAATTATTTCGATGCGCTTGAGCCAGTCCACCGCTCTGACAGAAGCAGAGTGGGCTGGGTCCACGTGGCCATGCAGAGACCAGTCAGTTCTTACAGGCTGTCACTGGGGAGGGGCATGATTTTGGATCGGGTAGTTCTGTTCAGATAAGGACAATTCCTGGAGGGAGACGCAGCTGAGAACCTTTGGCTACCAGTGCTCTCAGCAGGTAGAGGAGTGATTGCTTCAGTCCTGAAGAGGATGGGCTGGGCAGACCCCATGGCAGCGATCACGCAGGCTTCCCAAGAGCACGTGGGTCCCAAGGATAACAGTTGTGAGAAATTTCATTAGCTTAATTTATGCAGGGGTGCTTGTTATCTGATGTAACATTTTGAGGTTATCACCAAATGTGAGAAACACACAGAAAGTGCTTATTTAATATTTATATGAGCTTCCTCTAATGCAGTGGTTCTCAACCTGTGGGTCACGACCCCTTTGTAACAGTGAAAATACATCATGGCATTAGGAAGGTTGAGATCCACTGCTCTAAGGTGTTAATGCCAGAGTGGAGTTTGTTAACTGAGTCAGTGGTGAGATGAAAGTGCTACATGTTTGCAACAGGCTGAGTCCCCGGCTAGAAGAGGGTGATCGTTCAGTGATTCTGGTATCCATGACCAGCATCGAGTGATCTTCTGTAATATTCCACACATTGCAAGGACTGGTGGGTGATGCAGAGAAGAAAGATCCTTCTTACTTATAATTCTAGTAACTTCTCCAGAGAACACAGACATGGGGTCATTACAGAGCGTGGTACTTTTGACAAGGAGGAAGAGAGTGAGAAAGAATAATCCCTTGGTGTGCCAGTGCTGGCTGATGCTAGTTCACCAGGGACAATTAATTTTTTGAAAACATAGCCACCTTGTTGCTAAACACAAAAATTGTTAAAGATGAAATGATACAAACTTACTGTTTAATAAATTACATTTAAAAGAATATTAGTGTATATCAAAATGTATCACCTCCTAACTCTTACTATTATTTATGCTCTTAATGTTCTGTGTATCATGTCTGTCTGCTAGAATCTCAGAAAGGTGTGTGCTACCGTGCTGGTCCTCTCACTTCTGCATTCGGTGACATCCCTCTGGGATCTTGGAATTGGTCATGGCTGGAGCACTCACACCACTGAAATTGGCAAATGCTTCCTCCCTCCCTTCGCTCTGGCAGGGTCTCATTTATTGTTTTGTTGACTATCTAGGCTTAAGAAACTGATGGAGACGACGTTAATAATGCAGATTCGACTTGGCCATTACAACGTGAAAAGCTACAGAGAAAAACCGAGGGAGTGTTCTTCTAGTGTTTATAAATCATTCTCTGCTTCACCAGAGGGGTTCCTCTTGTCATTAATGAATGCATGAAGTTGTCACATACATCTTCGTTTCTTCACTTTCTTTTTGCTCATTCATGCAAATGAGAATATTAACCAATATTTATGTCAGAACTACATTATTTTGTCAATGATGTGAACAAGTTCTGAAAAGAAAAATAAACCAGCATTTATTCAGTCTAATTGTACAAAACTTGCAACTGCAGTTTGGTTAAGGATGCAAGAGTTCAGCAATAATCAAGGTAAGTACTCTGTGAGAATCCGGTGACTGTGCGATATTTCGAGTGAAGAGTATAGTATATTTATTATCTTTGTAAATTATATACTTATATCCTTGTGGCCTCAGCAAAAATTGAAATGTATACGTTAAATATTATTTTTCCAGAAGGGGATTTCTTAAACCTTCACCAGCACACTGCGGGAAAGCAGAGGAAATGCAGAAGTTTGCAAGTTACTCTGTGAACACACGGTGCGGGGACGGGGGGGAGAAAGAGGGTAGGGACGGCACTGGGATCACCAAGGGGGATCCTGCTGCCTCCTCTATCCCAAACTGTGTTCTGCTTTACAGCAGACCAAAAGGAAAATAAAGTCCACAAATTTTCTTTTATTCTGACATCAGCACATGGTATTTCTCATCTCAAATGTGCTGGTTATTGTTTGACTTAATAACGGTACTTACGTGCAGCATCCCTTATAAGTAATTCCCATTTCTGCCACAACCACATTTTGGGGGCAACCCATTGACACTGTTGAGATTTCCTGCTTTTTCTGAAGAGATGATCTGGGCAGCGCTTAGGTCTAAGCGGCTTCCTTCTTTAGTGCTTATGATGGCAGGACCATTCCTCTGAGTTTTTCTGAGAAACCCAAACCTCCCCCTCACCATTGGAAAACGCCATCCACCCATCATCCCAAAATGGCACGGCCACGTCCTCTGAGCCCTAATCTCCCTATGGGTGAGATGGAGGACTCTCCTTCCAGAGAGCGGGAGGGGTGGAAGGCTGTGCTGGCTTCCCCCAGAAAGCATGTCTGCAGGCAAGTTTGGGCTTACTCACTTCATCAGATCATTTTTCTTGGTTCCAGTTCTCAGATCTGCTCCCCGCACGTTTACCTCATCATTTCTTCACATGGATCCACCCGATCTAATCTTTGTAGAATTCATAGGATTGAATGTGTGATGAATAACAAATATTTTTACATTTAAATTTTAAAAATTCATGTTTTATTCTAGGTACAACCATTTTTCAAATTCTTTAGGACTTCTAAAATATGATTTTTAAAATTATTTTTAAAGATAACATGTGATGATTATATAGCTAATAACTTTTTTTCTTTAAAAATATTTATTCCCCCTGCTAGACTGTAAACTCCTACAGTAAGAAAGAATGAATTTTATCTCCTTATCCTCAGACTAGTCTGGTGCCTGTCACATACTTGAGTGAATACATATATCCTCGAAGTAAGTGTGGGAAAAACTCTTGACACTCTCAGCCTGGGAACAGAATTACATAAAGGAATATCTTACAAAAGCACATCTTTAAAACATGTTTATATAAATGAAGTTCTACATATTTTTTTGTGATAAATATGCCCTGTGTCAAATTAATGTGAGCAGAAGTCAGTGGACTAGTTTTTAAGATGCATTGATGTTAGCAAGGATATTGCAAATGCAGTCTGTCTTTTTCTCAGATAACTGTTCTAACTCCACCCACTTTAAAGAAACCTGTTCATCTATCCATTTATTCATTCATCCAACTAATCAATCAGCCACCACTTCTGCAAATATTAAGTTGTAGCCTAGTTACATAATGGTGAGCAAAATAGACACAGTCCTGCCCTCATGTGGAAAAGAGGATACTAAACCCATCATACTGTGTTAGATAAAACACCTTCCCATCTGCCCTCCCATCTACAAATGCCTCTTCCTTATTAACGGCAGCATTATTCACAATAGCCAAGATACGGAATCAAACTCAATGCCTGTCAATCGATGAGTAGCAATGGGATGTTATGTAGCCATAAGAAAGAATAAAATCTTGTCATCAGGATTTTATTCTTTTCACTTCTCACTTAGCGTGATGACCTGTGGTTCCAGCAGATGTCATTATGCTAATAAGCCAAACACAGAAAGACAAATATCACTTGTTCTTGTTTATATGTGGAGGATAAAAAAAAAGTAGGTCTCAGGGGATAAAGACTAGAAGGGTGGTCACCAGGATCTGAGAAAGGAGATGAGAAGGGGCCATGAAGAGAGGTTGGTTAATGGTTAAAAACACAACAAAAGGAGCAAATTTGAGTGTTGAATTATACAGTAGGGAAATTATAGCTAACAATAACTTATATACTTTGAAATAGCTAAAAGTGAAGCATTGTAATCTGCCCAACACAAAGAAAAGATAAATGCTTGAAGTGACAGGCATCTCAATTACCTTGCTTTCATCATGATATATATTATAGAGCTACCGAAATATCACATGTACTCCAAAATTATGTGTATCTCTTATACATCAATGAAGACACTTGTCTGATGCATTTCAGAGTAGAAGCTCTTATCTGGGAACTGAGGATCTAGAGAAACACGGAGTAAAAATGAAAATTATGCTAAGACCTCACCAGTGCGTAAGGGGTGAATGAAAAATGAGGAGAAGCAGACGTGAGGCTGATTAAAGCACAATCTGAAGACCTACAGAGAAGAAAGAGTGTGGCACATTCTAGAAGCAAAGAGAGAATAGCAGTATCTCTAGAGGCTGGACTACCCCTCAGGGAGTAAGGCACCAGCAGGCTGTCGGTATGAGTAGGGACCAGAACTTGAAAGGCTGAATTAACTGTGAAAGAGTTTGAAGTTCTCGTTTTTTGTTGAAGCAAAGAGAAGAGGTTACCAGGTAGGAATTGGGAAAAGACTAGGAAGCCAATTAAAAAGCCAATTAGAAGATGATTCAGGAATTCAGGTAAAAGAGAAAGATCACCTGACCTCAGGCAGTGGCAGTGGGATTGAAGAAGAATGGCGTCCTTCAGGTGAACTCTCTTAGTTACAGAGGACTGGGAGAGAACAGGAAAGGATCAGAATGAGTGAATCTTCATAATCAGCAGACTCGGGTAAAACTTCTGTTTCTAGCCAATGGGGTCAGTTGCATCATCTTTGAAAAGGTGATAGTTTCTCATAATTTATTTTTGAGAGCTATCGTTTAGTTCTTCCTTCCCCCCCCCTTTTTACATATGTTTTCACTTTATTTTATTTTATTTTTTTATTAAATCATAGCTGTGTACATTAATGCAGTCATGGGGTACAGTGTGCTCGTATTACATACAATTTGAAATATTTTCACCAAACTGGTTAACGTAGCCTTCAGGGCATCCTCTTAGTTATTGTGTTAAGACATCTATACTCCATAGTCCATCCTTTTAACAGAATTGATTAACCCTTTTTGCAGGTGAGGAAATAGAAGAAACAAAAAAGAGAATTTAAATAGTGGAGATACTCAACTGGCATCTTGTGAGTTTGTTGTACAATTCGGGGACAAAATCAAAGCAAGATACCAAATTGTATATCTCATATACATCAATAAAGACACATTTCCAATGCATTTCAGAGTAGAAGCTCTCATGTGGGAAGTGAGGATCTAGAGAAACTCATTAATGTATGAGCCCATCTCTGAGACTATGAATATAGTGTGAGCCGACCGACCACACGTGGAGCCTTTTGGAAGGGAATAAAGAGCATGGATAAGGACAGAAAATCCGAGATGATATTTTATCCAGGGAGCTTCTGCCCCCTCAGTTAAAAAAGGCATTAAGGCATTTGGGAGATTAGGTTTAGAAGAAGACAAATACAGTAAATAATAATTGTTGCACAAAGATGTGGCATTACTGGTTTTCAAAAGCCCAGTCAAAGTCTGAAAAATCATGACTATGTTCCTATTTATTTAAGGAATAAATAAATATTCTGATTTAAGTTTATTTTGGTGCCAGATAGATATGATACTTTAAGAAGCTCTGTGAGTTAAAGGCATTTTCATTCAATATTTAAACATAACGTGTGATTCTTCTCTTGTTATCATTGTAGGTTATTGCTTTTGTGAATTTGAAATCGGCCCTTTTGAAAGATAATTTTATTTACTAAAGATGAAGAGAAACTTTGATTGTATGAGATTGCTGGCTGTGACCTCAATAGTGAAAGGGATAGTTTAGTTCTGGAAAAGGAAATGTGACCCTAGGATTACACCCTTGAGAGATGATACTTCAATTCAAATTGGGATTCACAGAGTAATTGCAGCCTGTGGTAATGCATCTTCAACATCTTAAAATAGCTATTAGAGATGGCGCTTTCCCCTGGAGGAAGGCAGTATTCCCTGGGAGATGTCTTTTGTCTCTTCCAAACCACTAAAGCAACCTTTAAACAATGAACAAAGAAACACACTATATGATATTTTCTGGAATAATTTCAAAATTAACTGAGAACAAATATATTCTCATCAGTTTTACATTGTGCTGCAAATAAAAAAAGCAAATAAAACCAACAAATAGAATAATAGATGGGAATGTTCTATATTTGTGTTAATTTTAATGTTTCTGTAGTGAATATGAAATTTGTACTTTGTTACTGATGTACAGGCAAATAACTGAACAAGCTCCTCAAGTCATGGGTAATTAAATCCATTGCATTTGAACTCTATGAAATAACATGTAAGAAAAGGCTTTTTTTTTTTTTTCACCATCTTTTTCTATCTTCGTAGGTAGATAGTGGCAGTAAACAGTGAAGTATTTGTTTATTCTGAATTACACAAATGGGAGCCAATGGTTTTCTTAAATATCCAATGAATGGGTTACCTTTTTTTTTTTGGTCAGAATTTGGGCCATGAGTAGTAAGATTCGATTAAAGACAGTCCCTGGAAAAGCTGTCCACTCACATGGAAGGTGGTAAAGCACAGAAAAATGTTGAGAGGGAGTGGACTGTTCTGGGTGGAAGATTAAACTCTACCTAAAAGGTGAGAGTGCAGGGTCCATGGAGAAGGGGTATGGGTTTCTTTTTCATGTTCAGAACTGATGGATGGTTGACTGCACACAGGGAAGCCTGCTGAGGAGGGTTGACAAGAGAAAGGCTGGCTGTGGAGATGATTATGAAAATAGCAAGCCCAGAAGGAAAGACAAAGCCTGGTTAAGAAACCAAGTTAGAAGGCCGAGAGTCATGGGAAATGGATTTTAAGCAAAATTAAAGAGCAAGGAAGTAAGACAGGTGGCAAGCTTGGGTGACCAGGAAGACGGGACAGTCTAAGGAGGAGCAAAGGGTGCTGCAGGTTGATTCCATCAGCTTAGGGGTGAGAGACAGCTGGGCACTTGAATGAGAAATTCTTGAAGACAATAGCAGCTGCTTAAAGGCAAGCTCTTGGGTCTAACAGAGACCAGGCAGGAGCTTGGCATCCAGAACAATACATGAAGGTTTTTGGCCAGATGGGTTGTTCTAGTCCATGGAAGGTAGAAACTAAGAAAGCTTTAGGTGCTGTGGGAACACAGTGGTGCAAACCAGGCAATGTCAACGGCAGAGCTGTAGAAGCAGAGGAGTAGGGCAGACTCGTTAAAAATCTGTGCAAGGAGCACTAATTGAGTGGGAGGTACAACGGATGAATTACAACAAAGTGTCAGGCTAGACTCTTGCTTTCAGGAATCGGGAAGTCTGGGAGAGATACCACCAGTAGCCACCTTCCCCAACCAAACAGGGCCAAACAAACGAGAGCTCTCATGATGCTGCTGTTACATACCATGACATTTCCTTCACTTTATGATGGGTGAGATTCAGGCCCAGTCAGCCTTATCTGGAAGCTGCCATGAGACCAAGCTTGCCACAGTTCTGAGAGATGTGACAGTGCTGAGTGGATAGGAAACAGGCTGGGACCTTTTTTTTTGACATCCTAATTTATCTGCTAGGCACATTGCCACCAGGCACTGAGCAACACAGTAGTCCTGGAACTCTCTCTTTATTCACATCAAGTGCTCAACCTGAGATGAAATTACAGGGCGGGTCTTTAGTGCAGTATTATTGACAGGGGAAAATGCATTGTTTTGCCAGAAAGGAATGAGTTCTTTTTTGTAAGGACTCCACTTTAGGGTAAGGATGCTTACGACTTGAGGTCTTCCTGGCAGAGATGTGACGCTGTCTTTGAAGCAGGTCCCCTGCAGTGTCTCTAAGCCCAGGAGTGACTTGGAAAGAAGAATCTGACAGCCAGGGGCTGGTGTCATCGTTCAGATTTTTTCCTAACTGTCTGGCTTTAGGAACATCATCCTGTCCCTCAGGGCTTGACCTCTGCTGTGGCTTGTCCCATCTTCCTGGTCACCCAAGCTTGCCACCTGTCTGCTATTTTTTTCCTTTTTCTTCTGATTTGACTTAAAATCCATTTTCCATGACTCTCAGCCTTCTAACTTGGTTTCTTAACCAGGTTTTGTCTTTCCTTCTGGGCTTGCTATTTTCATAATCATCTTCACAGCCAGCCTTTCTCTTGTCAACCCTCCTCAGCAGGCTTCCCTGGCGGCACCTACCATCCATCAGTTCTGAAGGTCAAAAAGAACCCTGCATGGCCCTGCACCTGTTACCTTTCAGGTATGGTGTAGTCTTCCACTCAGCACAGTCTACTCCTTCTCAACATTTTTCTGTAATGAAGGGCTCTTCCAAGGACTATTTATTTTTTTAATCAAATCTTATTCGCTGTCCAAATTCGGACCCAAAAACAGTTAACTCCAATCATTGGATATTTAAGAAAGCCATTGGCTCCATTTGTGCAATTAAGAATAAACAAACATCTCACTGTTTGCTGTTACTCACTAGCTACTTATAAGGGGTAAAGAAAATGGTAAAAAGCCCTTTACTTCTTTAAATTTTTTTTTGTAAAGAGTTCAAATGCAATGGATTTAATGACTCATGACATGGAGAACTTGTTCATTTATTTGCCTGTATATTATAATAGCTCCAAGTACAAATTTCATATTTACTACAGAAGCATAAAAATTAACACACATATAGAGCATTCTCAGATGTTATTACGTTTTTGTCCCCCAAAGTTCATGTGCTGAAAACTTAACCTCCAATGCAACAATGTTGGGATGTGTGGTCGAATGGTTTAATAACAGACGAATAGGTTCTGAGGGCTCTGTCCTCCTGAAGGGATAAATGTCTATTGTGGGAGTGGGGCTTGTTATAAAAGTATATAATATTTCTCCCTCTTTCTCTCTACTCTTCTTTTGTTCTTCTGCCTTCCATCGTGGATGAGGCAGAAAGAAGGCCTTCTCCAGACACCAGCTCCTTAATTTTGGATTTCCCAGCCCCCAGAACGACAAGAAATAATTTTTTCTTTATAAATGACCACTGTGTTATGCAACACAGGATGGATTAAGACAAACTCCTAGTCGGTAGCTTTCTCCTGGGATCACACATATGTAAAATTGTTCCCAAGCCAGCAAATCAATTTTCAGCTGACTAGACCAGGCTCACCCTGTGATGATTACGGTTGAATCTGAAGTCCCTGGCCCGTCTCTCCACTTCAGTGTTCCCACCTTATTTGCTTTGTTCATTCATGTTCTCTCTCTTTCACAGGAGAAATGCAGACATCTTTTTGAAACCATCAGACATTATTGAGAGAGATAGTCTAATTTTTTTCCAAAGGGATTTAATATGAAAGTCAGGAAAAATGAGCTCCTTCAAAATTTAAGTATTTGACTCTTAATAGAATAGCACAGGCCTTGCCGTAAAAGTTGGAGGAATGCACATGGCGATTCTTATAAAATGGAGAGTGTCATGTTTTAGTTACATGCAGATGTGACCTGTCAGGTGGACCACCAGGGACGAGTGATGGGGAAATGCAGGCTGTGTGGGATATTTCTTTCTGCGGATCCAGAGTATCCTGGGCAGATCTTGGTCTCAGTGAGAAACACACGCTGAAGGTACAAGGCCAGCAAGTGAAAGCCACTTCCAAAATGAAATCTTATCATTTTGCTCAAGGCAGAGATGGCACCAGTTGCGTTAGTCATGAAACAATCTGGGTTAATAATTAAAACCCCAGAAGAAAAACTGTATTGTTCAGTAGTAACCATGACCTATATGAGTTTTGTTTGTTTGGTGTTTGGCTACATCAGATTTAGCTGAAGATAATACCTGCAGTAAATCAAGAAGGCCCATAAAATCTGTCCACTCTCCTGTTTATCCTGCCGAGCTCTTAGTAGTTTCAGAGAAGATAGGTACTGTAAGTTAGCCTTCCCCTGGAATAGCTGATATCATGCTGTGATTTTACAGTACAGCAGTTTTTTATTAAAGTCCAAATATTAAAAATGTACAGCCAGCCTCATAATGTTCTTTAGAAATCAGTTCCATTTTTCCTCCCGATTAGCATTTTTAAGGGACTAGAAATGTTTCCATTTTTACATAAATACAGGAATAAGGAGGACATGTTTAATCTAAATATACTGTAGAGTATGAGAAACTGGGGCACGAATTTGAAAAGACAGGACTATATTTGGGGTAATAAATGATGACAACTATTTTTACACCCCACCTTCCCTACAGCTCTAGCACTGTGATTTCCTACTGTAGCATTTTACAAGTGTGGAAATTCTAGATTCTTCTTTGCATCAACAGTATGAAGTGACTGGTAAAGATCATCTGAGAAGCATTAGAAAAGATGGAAGTGGGGTGGAGGGGGGAGAAAGGGCAGGGAAACACGAGGGCGCCCTCTCAGAAGACTTTCAGGGACATCTTTTGTGGGGACTAATGTCCACCTACTTCAGGTTTTTGTTAAGGTTTCTGTCTTTTTCTCCCACTCTCCATATACTGTAGGTGCTACTAAAAATAGAAAAACTAACTGAGCATTGTGGAGGGTGCCTGTAGTCCCAGCTACTTGGAGGGCTAAGGCAAGAAGACTGCTTGAACCCAAGAGTCTGAGGTTGCTGTGAGCTATGACATCATGGCTCTCTACCCGGGGCAAAAGAATGAGATTCTGTCTCAAAAAAAAAAAAAAAGACGTCAAATTTGACAGCATCTCACTGTCTTCTTAGCTCCACCTCTTGTGAGTGCTCTCCATGAGCACTGAGATCGCTTCTTATCATCTTGTTTCCACAGTGGCCCCCAGCATCTCTCTCCCACGTGACAGCTAGGTTCCCAGCTGAAGGCCAGATCACATCAGTTCCTGACTGAAGCTTTCTAAGGTCTCCCAGCTACTCTTAAGTACAAGTCCAGTTCCTTACCATGTCCCCTGTGTTGGGTAGACTTCTAAGATGTTCTTCGGGGACCCCTGACTGGTTTTATGCATGTTCCTGTGTAATTCCCTCTTGTCGTGTCTGGGCTACCCTTTGGCATTTGCTTTAACAAGCAGCATAAGGAAGAAGGGATGGCATCTCGCTTCTGTGATCAGGTTACAAAGACCGGGACTTCCATTTTTCTAGAAGACTATTTCTCGGTTTTCCATGTTGATGAAATGAGCTGCCATGTTGGAGACCTTTACAAACAAGGAACTGAGGCTCCAGCCAGCAACTAGTAAGGAACTGAAGCCCCCGCGCCAACAGCCCACAAGAATTTAGATCCTGGCAACAACCACGTGAAGGAGCTTGGAAGTGGATCCTGTGGAACTGAGTTGTGCCCTCAGATGACTACAACCTTGGCCAATTCCTTGATTGCAAAACCAGAGGAAGAGGTGGGGCCAAAAAATGAGAAGCCTGGAGGCAGTGGCTGTGTTGCTGGGAGTTTCTGAAGCACAGATCCCGCCCACCCAGCCACACCAGACTTCTGTCCTATAGCAACTGTGAGATAATTGGTGCCACTGAATCTTGGGGTAATTTGTTACACAGCAATGAGTAACTAATACACGGCCCTACAGGGTCTTGCCCTTGGCTCCTTCTCAGAACTCAGCTTCCTCCACTTTCCCTTTGCTACTTTCCTCCAGCAACTCTGCTCTTATTTTTCTTTCTTGGACACATCGAGCTTGTTCCCACTCCCTGCTGTTTGGAATGTGCTTGCACCTTCACATGAGATTTTGTGCAGGGGTATTTTTAGAAGGAAAAACATGGGGCATGTGAGAGACTGTGAATAGAGAGGATGTAGGATTTCTGTCACTCAACAAGTGCCAGCTGGTCCAGTGCTGTCCCAGTCTGTGATGATGGGGATGTTCTTATCCGCACTGGGCACCAAAGGAACTAGGTGCTTATGTGGCTTCTGAGCCCTTGGGATATGGCTAGTGTGACTGGGGAAGAAAATTTTAAATTTTATTTTGTTAGTGTAAATTTGATGGCCCTTGTAGATTCTTAGAGGTGTAATTCCTCTTTGGCACTATGATTTTAACTTTTACGTAACAGGTGAAGGCATTGTAGGGCAGCCCAGCTGTGCAAGTGAGTTTACTGCAAAGATGGCTTTGGCATCTTTGATATACTGGGCATAGATTTACATCTGAAATGCTAATTAGAAAAAAAAGATTCGCATAGAACCAGAAAGATGCCTTGGGATAGTATTCCTCAGTACTAATTATGTGCCTTGCTATAATAATGACAATTTACTATGCATGCATTTTATTTTTTTAATTTACCTTTCATTTTATTCCTTATTCTGTTTTTCCATTCCCATCGCAGTGCCTTTGAAAGTAAACAAAAACAGAATTACTGGTGCTCAGTAATTCTGCCACCTCCAGTACCGGTGTTGGTGATCCCCTAAGAACATCTCTGTTGGTGATTCTGAACTTGGAACAATCTACTTTGTTGCCATTTCTCCTCTAATGTCTCTCTTGTCATCTGGAATTTAAGCCTCTGAGCTTTTGTATCTCTTCTGTTCTCTTCTGAATTTTTATCTCTTTTGCCTCCACAGGGAGAATCTGATCTATATAGTAAGTAATAAATGCAATGAAATATCAACTGTATCAGTTACTCTTTGTAATCCCAGGACCTCCCTTCAGCCCAGGTAACTTCAAGTTTCTTTAAGAGTCAAGATGCTTATTTGTCCTTTCTTTGATAAAAATGTTAAAGGACATGATTATTTTCCTGGATGATGGTAATAATAATAGTAATCATAATAATAACAAGGATAACAATGACTCAAGAAAATTCTAGGGCAGCGCCTGTGGCTCAAAGGAGTAGGGCACCTGCCCCATATACTGGGGGTGGCGGGTTCAAGCCCAGCCCTGGCCAAAAACTGCAAAAAAATAAAAAAAATTAAAAAAAGAAAATCCTACAAATGTGTCAGGTTTTCCTTAACACACCAGGTCTTGGCATCTGTGGAAGGTTATGTGTTATACAGGATTTGAGATGAGAAGACTCCATTCTAATCATTGCTGTGCTGGACATTCGTATGTGACCTTGAGAGAGTTGCCAGACACCCCGGGTTTGCTTCCCTTCTCTCTCAGGCAAAACAGAGATGATGATGTATAACATCTCAGGGCTGCTGTTTGAACCCACTAAAGTGAAAGCAATTCACACATAGAGGAGGCTGATGTGAGATTCTGTTAAAAACAGTTGGAAGATCATTCTAGTTTTAGGACCTGCCATTGAACTTGTCCTTCCGTGAGATGTTAATCCATCACTCTCCCATCATCTGCCTCCTCTGCCTTTCAAATGGGCCTCATTTCCAAGAGGACTTCCCCGACCATTCCTTATAGATATCAAATTATCTGACTTTTGGCATAGCTGAAATGATCAGATGTATTTATTAGTTTCTTTGTATATGAGCTGCTCCTCACCCCACACTCATAAAGCTGTAAAATTTTTAAGGCAAGGTGTGCTAATTATTTTGTTCATTTCTCTATCCCTGGTGCCAGGAATGTTGTCAGCACATAGTAAATGCTCTATAAATAATTATTGACTGATGAAACCCCAGGGATGCTCACATTACTCAGAAGCCAGATGTTTTTTCTATAACGGGTCATATTTACTGAATTTATGACCCTTTCCACTTATGATCAATTATAACAGCTTGGCAGCTATTGAAGCTATATTTCCTTCCTAAAATTCTGGGTGGCTGTGGGAAATACAGGAATTTGTCACCCTGAATCCAGGCTAAATATTTTGGCAAAGAGTTCTGCAGCTCAGCACAGGCGCTGCTAAATTCCTCACTGGGTGTCACTGGAGTCTATAATTGGTTAAGACAGATCTAGATACAGTTTTACACCCAAAGAAGGCACTTAGATGTTTATTAGTATCTATGCAGTACACTTTCATAACATAACCCCTCAGAGCTTAGTTAGTGGCACATTGTGTAAAATTCATAAAGCAATTTTGGATTCCATTTAATCAATAATTAAATGTTTTTCTGATGAGTTGTAATATTGGTCTGTAAGCAAACATTTTTGAGTTTTCTTTGCTAGTGCTCCAGCGAGAAGACTTTTTGCTGGGAAGGGTACCCCACTTTTCCAGGCTCTGGGGAACTCAGTGATTTCTTGGTGTCCCTAATGTGCCGCTATATTAGAAAGTATCTCTAACTGGCTACTTTAAATGTTAAGCCCACAAAGAACAAGGTGTTCAAAATGACAGTTATTCAATGGCAGAATAATCACTAGAACTGATTCCCCTTATTTGGGGCCAGGCTACTGATATCATGGCATGAACGACTGAAGTTCCTTGCTGCAGAGATAACTGTTACTCTTAGGGGACCCTGAAGCTGTACAAATTCCCCAAGTCACATGTCATATGTATATATCACTTTCAGGGAGGATGATTTGGAAACAAGGATTTCCTTGTCGTCTAAGGATTTGCGGGGAGAAATCATAAACTTTCCTGTACATAAATTATTGGAGAGTATTAATTACACTCTCAGAAGTTCATATCTTGGGGCCCTCTGATGGCAAATTCACAAGCCACTATGTTAAGTAAGAATCAGGAACTTGTCTCTGCCCCGTGTCTGTGAGTAACAATGGCATCCTCCTGGCACACACAGCTACTTGGAATTACTTTATTTAAGAAGAATTCAAATGGAGAGACCGTATTTTATATCTTTTTTATGACATGTTTATAATAACTGTAATAAATAACAGACTAAAATTGTCTTGGTGAATGATGTCATCAGTTAATCAAAAATCCTGTAGATATATAGTAAATTGCCCTGAATTCAAAGTTAAACTAACTAGTTATGAACTTGAAACTCACCAAATTCGCCAATTTTATATACGTGTATGTATGTGTGTATCCAGAAGGTGCACAAAATGTATACGTGTTTTAAGAAGGGAAATTGTATTAAAATTATAAAACTCAAGTTATGTTTGAGTATTGCAAAAATAAGAGATACAAGCTACGATATCCACAATAAGAAACCTTATCAGTATACACTGAGGATGCATTCTTTTGGCACACTCTCTCTCTATAAAAGTAGAAACTCATATTTTCTCGAAGGCTCAGTTTTTTGTTTTGTGAATGGGGGAGGGGAGGGGAGGAGTGACACATGATTATTAGTGTCAGGAATCCCCCTTACTGTGTAAGGAGAAACTGCTAGATGAGAAGGGCGTGTGCCCGTGGCAGACAAAGGTCTGCGGTCTGTTCCTCACCCTCATCCTCCCAGAAGCACGTCAGGCTGCTGGAGTGTCTTCTGCGTAGGCTGTCACCAGTTATTTTTGGTGCAAGATTTAGTAAACTTGTAGGTGGGCTGCATGGCAAAGTTGGCTTGGTAGGGAGCAGTTACTGAGGAATATCCTCTTTCATTAAGGGAGACGAGCAAAAGGAGTATTGGCTCTGTGACCATGTGCCCACCGCCACCCTTCTTGCCTGGCTGGCAATTCTCACCCTCAGAAATACTGCACAGCAGGTGCTGGCAAGTTTAATTACAGAAAAATTAACCGATTTGTATGTTACCTAAGAAACTAAGAGGGTGACCTTCAGACAGCCTTTGTTAACCCAGCCCTAATCTGTTATAACAGGGCTAGGACTCGTTTGATATTTAATTGTTGGAGAAAACTGTGACTCTCAGAAAACTGAGGGATTTATTTCAACAAAGCACCAGGATGGGACTTCATTCTTAATCGAATCAAAATAATACCTCCCCTTGGCCATAAAAGCTTGGTTTACAAAATCTAGTCTAAACCAATCCACACAAGGTATTTTCTTAGCCCAGCTTGATTGAGAAAGGAGCAGAGGACCAAATCTGTCCACTGAAAGATATCAAAGGTTTACTTGGAGTTTTGGGGGAAATAAATGGTTTCGGTTCTAAAAGAGAGGCATCAGAAGAGTGTTTTTTAATTTCTCTCTAGTATTTGGGAGACCCAGGAAGGTTGATTCCATCCCTCTCTGAGCTGGAAGAGGACAGAGAAAAAAAGAGCAACAGCAGAAAACCGCAGCCAGACCCGGCGGTGTTGCCCCCCAGCCTCTCATTGTGTCTTTAATGTTCAGAAGTTTAAAATACTGTATGTTGGTGTGGATTTCTTGGGGTTTGTCTTGTTTGTGGTTTACTCAGTTTCTTGAATCTATACATGTGTCTTTTGCCACATTGGAAAGATTTCAACCATTACGTCTTAGTGCTTCTTCTCCTCTTCTATAAGGACTCACATAGCTGCGTGGCGTCCCTGAGACTACCTTTATTGACTGACTTCATCGAGTCACTCTCTCTTTTTCATATTAGGTCGCTCATCTGGCGCTATTTTTAAGTTCACTGACCCTTTCCTCTGCTCTCTCCATTCTCCTCTGCAGCTCATCTACTGAGATTTTTATTTTATTTCCGTTACAGCGTTGTGGTTTATTTTGTATGTGGTAGTTTACGTTTTTGTATGTTGTCGTTTATGTTGTTGTTGTAGTTTACTTATGTTGTTGTTCTGTAATTTCCATTGGGTTCTTCTTCTTTATATACTTTATGGCTTTGTTGAGACTATCTTTCACTGTTGCTCATATACTCATCGTACATCGGTCCTTGGAGCCTTTTTCTGACCACTGCGTTGGAATCCTTCTCAGATAACTCGGAGGGCCGCCGCGTTGGTGCCGGGGCTCCTTTCACCGCTGGGTGGGGACTGTGTTCTAGCCCTCTGGAGGTCTCCACCACGTCTCCAATACCCTGGTGGCTTAGAGGGAAGGAGGAGGGCTTCACTGCCGTCCACATGGAGAGGTGGTCTCTCTGTCACTGGTAGTGGTGGAAGTCCTGCCGCTCCACCAGACCCCCTCTGACCCCCCGCCCCCTTGGCAGGAGGAGGAGAGGTGGCTTGCTGTTTCCAGCTGAGTTTGGACAACCGGATTCCCCATTGGGCTCCACTGACCCCGTGCTGGGTGGAGTGCCCCGCTGCAGCCTGGAGGGGGCAGTGTCCCCCCTGCTCTTTGCTGAAGTCTGTGGGAGTGGGACCACAAGTTTTTTTCTATGATATTTTGCCTAGAGTAGAGTTCTTCTTGTCTAAAAGTTCCTGCTATGCTGATTAGAGAGATTGGCCTTTTGTTGGCTCTTTTTATGGTGAGCATCTATTGGTGACTCCAAGTTTGGGATATATGAGACAAACAAACCAAAACCAATCTAGGACACTCACCTCTAGTTTATCTGACTATCTCTTTCTACATCTCAACATTTTCTAGTGTTTGCTGTATAGATAATGCCCAGGATGTTTAGTTATACCTAATGGAGGAAGAGAGGAAAGTTGGTTTGCTTCATCTTTCCAGAAGTTAGCCTTTTCATGATTTCATTTCGACTTTTTTACAAATACATTTTTGAAGCATCTAGAATTAAAATAAAATTCCAACAAAATACTCTCATAAAGAGTGAGATAAGGATCACATATTACTCCCCCCCTGCAATATTCAGCCATTTATCCTAACTGCATTTATTGAATAATCTACCTTTTCCTTATAGGCTTGTAGTGCCACCTTTAGCACATAATAGATTTCTATGTATACTTGGAGATATTTCTGAATTCTCCACTCTGGACCTTGATCTGTGTATTTGGACTCCGGTAGTAAAATATTTTGATTACTAATTTACTACCTGGAAAGTCTGGTTTATCCTTATTACTCTTTACCAAAAATTTCCTGAGTATTTTAGCATTTTGTTTTCTAATATAAAGTTCAGAATGAGCTTGTCAACTTAAAAAAATTATTTATGTAGCACTGTGTTTGTAATATTAAAATTAAGTATATCAGTGAATTCGGGGCATTTGAGTCATTCAGAATATTTATTCTTCCTGTGTGAGAACACAGTATTTATTTTTATTTATTGATGTTTTCTGTTATATATTCAGTAGAGATTTAATATATTTTTTCATAGAGTTCTTAAATGCCTGTTAGGTTTATTCTTTATTAGGCATTTTATTCTTTTTTAATGCTATCATTCTAAATAAAATATTTTCTTGTTTTTTGACTACTGTTTTATAAAGGAAATATATCGATTTTATTACTTATTTCATAATAAGTCAACGGAGTCCTTTTACCTCTTCTAACAGTTTTTTAGTTCATGCTACTTCTTTATAGCATTGGCAAACAATGAAATTTTGCCTTTTTCTCTAATTTTTACAACCCTTATTTTTATATCCTGTAGTTAGCATTTTTAGAAATAATAGTTAAAAATAGAGAAAATAGTAGCATTTTAACTTACGGCTCATTCTAATGAAATAAGATACTTCTAGAATTTAACAATTAAGCATGATATTGGAATCTGACTCATTGTATATAAATATCAGAGACAGCATTCATTTGTAACTTATTAGGCATTTCAGAATATCAGAAGCAAATGCTACAGTATACTATGTTTAACATTATCAAATACTCTTGGAAACTAGGACAAAATAATATGTATTTTTTTCTCTTTTCCCCATGAATATTATATTAAATATTAACACTGAACGGTTTTGCATTCGTACAAAGAAAATCGCTTGGTCATCAAGAATTTTTTATTATTTTTAATATGCTATCAATTCAATTTGTTACAGTTTTATTAAGAAACTTGCCTTATATAAAATGATAAGAATCCTCAAAGAAAGTGTAGGAAAAACACTTGAAGATATCGGCCTGGGGAAAGACTTCCATGGTAATTGCAACAACAATAAAAATAAACAAATGGGACTTAATTAAACTGAAAAGCTTCGGTACAGCTAAGGAGACAACCAAAGCAAATGGACAACCTTCACAATGGGAAAGGATATTTGCACATTTTGAATCAGACCAGAGCTTGATAACTAGGATTTATAGAGAACTCAAATTAATCCACATGAAAAAGCCAACAGTCCCATATATCAGTGGGCAAGAGAGATGAATGGAACCTTCTTGAATACAGACCACAAGGCTAACAAACATTAGAAAAAATGCTCATCATCCCTAATCATTAGAGAAATGCAAATCAAAACCACGCTGAGAAATCATCTTAACCCCAACAAGAATGGCCCACATCACAAAATCTTAAAACTACAGATACTGGCATGGATGTGGAAAACAGGGAACACTTTTACGCTGCTGGTGGGACTACAAACTAATACAACCTTTTTTGGAAGGAAGTATGGAGAACCCTCAAAGAACTCAAGCTAGAACTCCCATTTGATCATGTAATCCCACTACTGGGCATCTACCCAGAAGGAAAAAAATCCTTTTGCCATAAGGAAACTTGCATTAGACTGTTCATTGCAGCTCAATTTACAATTGCTAAAATGTGGAAACAGCCTAAATGCCCACCAACCCAGGAATGGATTACCAAGCTGTGATATATGTATGCCATGGAATACTATTCAGCCATTAAAAAGATGGAGACTTTACAGGCTTTTTATTAATCTGGGTGGAAGTGGAGCACATTATTCTTAGTAAAGTATCACAAGAATGGAGAAACAAGAATCCTATGTACTCAATTCTCATATGAGGACAGTTGGTGACCTAGTACATGGTGGGGGTGGAGGGAGGGTGGTGGGGACAGGGGAGAGCAGAGACAGGGAAGAAGGGAGGGGTGGGGGGATGGTGGTGTGTGACACAGTTACATGAGGGACTTTACCTAACAAATGCAATCAATGTAACATGGTTCTTTGTACCCTCCATGAATCCTCAACAATAAAAAAAATGAAAAGAAATTTGCCTTAATACTCACAAGTGAGATTGGTCCACAGAATTGTCTTGGCTTCTATGTGCTATATTTTCATTGGTACCAATGTTCTTCTAACTTTCTAAAAATACTTTGAAACCTTTTCTTCTTTTCTTATAATAGAGAACAGTTTAATTAACATTGGAAATACCTGTTCCTTAATAGTTTGTTAAAATTTGTCTATAAATTCTTTGAGTCAAATACTGTTTTGGGAGGGGATATCTCTTAGAAAGTTTGTCATTAATTTTTTAAATGCCAAATAATATCTTTTTGTGTGTGTGTATTTTTCTGCTGGGGCTGGGTTTGAAGCCACCACCTCCAGCATATGGGGCCGGCATCCTACTCGTTTGAGCCACAGGCGCCGCCCCCAAATAATATCTTTTAGATTAAAAAAATCCTGTCATACATAACTTTTGGTATTTTAACTTTTTTCCTGAAAACTATTTATTTCATTTAGTTTTGAAGTTTATTTGCATGAGGTTGAGCAATGAATTCAAAATTTAAAAATTTTGTCTGTATCTAATTATTCTTACCTTACCATTCTAAGTTTTGGTGTTTGTCATTTTGTTCTTGATTAGGTTACTTTGGTGTTTTATGTTATTTTATATTTTACAAGAACTTACATTTGAATTATATTGCTCGACTTTTCCTTTTTCTTATTTATTATTCATTTATGATTAAAATGTACTTTACTTCCCTCTCTTTTAAAAATTGTATTTTGCTGTCTTTTGCATATTTTTGAGTTAAACATTTAAGTCATTTATTTTCACCGTTCTTGGGTTAATACGAAAGTAATTAAAGCTATACATTTTCTTCTGCACACTGCTTTAACTGTGTCTCTCAAGTTCCAAAATGGATTGTTTTTCATTAGCTCTTGAAAGCATTCCACAGCTTTAGATTCGAGTTCTTCCTCTTTGAATGTAGTGTTATTTATCGCCAATGCAAACATTTTAATTGATAGAGTTTTTTTTTCTTTAACCTATATAATTATACTAATTTTGGTAAGAGAATGTTTTTCTTTTGATACTTACATTCTAGTATTTTAAAGATCCAATACACAGCATTTTGTGCATTTTCCATGGAAACCTAAAAGACTGGTGTTTTGAGTGCAAAAATTGCTGAAGACGAAGAACAGGCTGGACTGACACACCGAGGGAATGGAACAGCCTGGGGGGCATCCGCGAGGGTGGTTAGGGGATCGTGGGAGGTGACTGGCCACTTCTCTTCCCCTCGCCTGCCCAGGGCCCGCCTCTTACGACCCCACCTGGAGCTGCCACGCCCGGCCTCAGGCTTTCCTTTTCCTGCTCACCTTCACTTCAGTTCATCTCCCCCTGGGCCAGGGAATCATTAAGCGTCCATAACAGGCTGGATTATTTACTGAATTTCAACTAGTGCTATTGCTTGCATCTAAAATATTTTCATGATCATTTTCACAGATTATTTAGCAATTTTCTTTCAAAGGTATCCCTGACCAGTTGAGCTAGAAAAGCTCTGTCCTGATGCTCTGGGCGCCGTGGCTGCCTCGGTGGCCATCCATGACATGCCGAGTGATGCTGTTTGGGCTTCCTTGCCCCGACCCGACAGGGGATGTTTTGATTGCGGGCCTGTGCCTTACCTACACAATATATCCTCAGCTGTGGTAATGACTACATTCTTGCTGATGGAGCAAAGGAGCAAACGAATTTAAAGAGGAAAGCATTGCCTTCCTTCCCCTTGGTCCTTCCTCCGCCGCCGGTAACACATCTCTGTCTGTATCCTCCTCGCCCACGTGGCTCTTAGTCCACAGATGGAAATTTCCCTTCTCTGAAGTTAATTGTGGGTCTCTGCTACACATTGCCACGTATTTGGTTCCCCCTAGAAAAGAATTGTTAGTTTTTGTATTCTCCACTCTGTTTTGGATTATTCTTGCAGCACCTCACCTTTTCCATGGCCTGCTCTCTCCTCTTTAAACACAAAACCAGAGAAGAGACACCCAGACAGGCCTGCCTGCCTTTCCCACAGCGTGTCTGACCCCAGGGAGCGCTCCCGGCCGTGCGGATTTAACCTCATCCCCCAATTCTCCAGCTGGTTAATTAGTTTGCCGACTCAGTGTTATTTGCTGTTATCTAATAATGTTTCTTTTCACCCATACCTGGTGTCACTCATAAGTCAAGCGACCTAGTTTACCAGGCTTTCGGGATTAAGCCACCATAATAAAAGTAGACATCCATGTTCTAGGGATATAGGGACAGGTGGTTAACAGTTAAACGGGGTTTTCCAGGTTCTCGGGGCCATGGTTAATGGATCAGAGGGGAAATGGGGATATGGGAATCCATTATACTAATCCTGACGCCAAACGAGGAAAACTGAACAAAGGTGGCATCACTGTGGGTGGAGAAAGGGGATGGTTTCAAGACATGGTAAGCAACTTCCCTTTCCACTGGCATGTAACTTAGTTATTCTAAGCTCGTCCTCTTGTTAAATCCATTGCCAGGGCTCCTCTGTGGGCCTCCTTGGTCTGTTTCTTCACATCCAAGTTTATGAGTGGAGGTATCACTGCTTATGACTTCCTCTTTCCTCCGGTCCCCTTGTCCTCCTGCAGCCCCTGGAACACCTGCTCTGTCCCACCACTCTGCTGCATGTCCCCTGACTGTGTCCATGTCCTCTGCATCACTAAACCAACACCCTTTGCAGTATCTTCTCTGCTGCACTTGACCCTGTTTTCTGCCTGAACATGTTGAGATTGTCGCTCTGTTTGATTTCCAGGTCATTCTCCCTTCCAGGGTCCTCTGTTTCTCTGGCTGTTCGGCTCAGTCTCCTGTGGGCATTCCTTACTCCACTCTCTCTTTAAACAGCAGAATTCCTCAAGGCTATATCTGTGGTGTCCTTTCCACCACACCAAAACCCTCCTCGACAGATCAGATCTCATCTTTCTATGACTTGATGTCTTCTTTATGCTGTTGATTCTCAGGTTGTATTTCTCATCTTGATCCTTCCCTGAACCCGGCCATCTGTGTGTCATCTTCTGCAGTTACTAACTGCAAAAAGTCCAAACTGATGTTGCTTCCACCCCCCTTCCTGCTCCTCATCCTGGACTTTCCATCTCCAGGAATCAAGTGACTGAGCCATCAGTGTAGGGGCACTCTGGATTTGTTCCCCTTGCTCACTCTGAGTCTGGTCTCTCATCAAGTCTTTCCTGCTCAGTATGTTACTGTCTCAAGCTCTTTGTCTCCATCCTCACTGCCACCAGCTTCATTCATGTTTTTATGATTTTCTTTTCAATTATCTCAAGTATCTACACCTCTTTGCACAGAACTTCAGAACGACCCTTTCTAGAATGCATTTCTGCCTTGGAAAAGGCCCTATCTCCCTGGAAGAATGAGAACCCCTGGGAGCACTTCGAGATCTCGATCCTACCAGCTTCTCCTCCTCATACCTGCTGCCTCTGGCTCTAGCTATGCTGGACACTAGAAATTGTCCCTTTACACCTCTGCTTTGTGCCCCCCACCAACGCCCCTCTCCACAGCCATCATCTTCTGTGTTGGGTAATTCCTAATTGATTTTAAGACTTCAAATTGGGTGTTCGGACTTTTGCGAAATCCTCTACATCTTTTCTCTACCAGTTCCACTCCAGACTAGTCTAAGGGGCTGCCTGCATGTGCCCTTCTCCAGTCCCTGGGAGTTTATGTCTCTAGCACTGTTCTCACCAAACCACATTGTCCATGCCAGCTTCTTCATCTTTTCTCTTTACTTACAGAGATCTTGAAGTGCTCTGAGAAAAGTGACTGTTTCTTACTTTTCCACTGTGGTTTTCAAACCTAGCACAATGGCTTTTTTTTTTTTAATTTCAGGTTAATGTGAGGGTACAAACAACTAGGTTACAATAGTGACATTTGTTAGGTAGAGTCCGTCTTGTGGTTGTGTCCTACACCCAAAACATGTGCCATATATCTATACATTGTGCCCATTAAGTCATATATCCTTACATTGTACCCATTAAGTCATAAATTCTTACATTATGCCCATTAAGTCATATAACCTTACATTGTGCCCATTAAGTCCTATATCCTTACATTGTGCCCCATAAGTGGGAGCAAATCAATCCCCTTCCCTCATTCCCTCTCCCTCCTCCCCTGTTCCCTATTCCTCCAACTTGAGTTGGATTGAGTTTTTCTCTTATGTCGGTGTGTATTAGATTGTCTACTGGCTTCATGTATTAGTATCAAGTCCATTGGATATTTTCTTTTCCATTCTTGTGATACTTTACTGAGAAGAATGTGTTTCAACTCCATCGAGGTTAACACAAAACATGTCTTTTTTTATGGCTGAATAGTAGTAGTATTCCATGGTATACATCTACCACAGTTTGTTAGTCCATTCCTGGGTTGATGGCCATTTAGGTTGTTTCCACATCTTGGTGATTATAAATTGAGGTGTGATAAACAATCTAGTATGAATATCTTTATGATAGAATGATTTTTTTTTTCTTCTGGATAGATGCCTACTAATGGGATTTTGGGATCAAATGGGAGGTCTAATTTCAGTTCTGGAGGGTTCTCCCTACTTAGTTTGCAGTTCCACCAACAGTGTAAAAATGCTCCCTTCTCTCCACATCCGCACCAGCATCTATAACTTTGGGACTTTGTAAAGTGGGCTGTTACCTAATCCCAGTGAGAATAGCCCACAATGGCTTTTCCCAATGAACAAATGAGACTTAGCAGAGGCTTGATGATGGTCTAGATTTGGATATCTAACCTAATAGAATTAAAAAATCAAATTAATTTAATTCTTTTAATCTGAATTTCCTTCTAATTTTTGTTGATGCACAAACATTGCTTTACTTAATGCGCCTACATTTTACAGTGCACCATTCATCTTAACAAATAACATTGATTAATGGTCTTATTAATTACTTTAAGTACGGGGATCACAGCCACTAAATTTCTTTATTATTATTTATTTGCATGATCCTCTGTTGCTGGCCATTTTAGTTGTAAGCCTTCGTTTTGATTTGTAAAGGGACTAATTTTACAATTCTTTCATGGTGTTTTACCGCATTTACTATCCATTAGGAACTTAGTGTAAAACCAGGATCTAGCATAAGGAAGGTATGGTACAGTCCTGCCTAGAGATGAAGGAGGTCACCAGGCTCATATGCAATCTTTTCTTTTATCACTTCAATTTTTGTGTGGAATTAATGTTGGCACATCGCCTTGACGGTAGTAAGGGAGCACATAGTTACTAAGATTGGACTCAGATGTCCTGGTTTTTATTGCAATTTGTACCAGGTTTCATTATGGAAGAAACTGATCCTTAGGTTCTAAATTAATAACTCAAGAAAATACCTGTGATTTATTGAACCTTATTCTGTCGCTCTAGATTTCTTCCCATTGAAGTAGTTGTTAATGGATGGTGCTGACTTGAGGGAGAGTGGCTGTTTTACCCCAGATCAAAGCTGTAAGCCCACACAACCTGGAGCAAGATATTTTCTGTCATTTCAAACATAGAAGATGCTGAAGACTTTTCTTTAATATTTTTGGTGATATGTACTCACAATGTTGTATCTTTTTGGTTATTCATCTTTCTGTAAGCCTCAGTATACTGAGACTTTCTTAAAACAGAACCCTAAAAGCACATTATTTAGACGTGACCTGGTTAGCACTGAGAAGTGGACCTCTGATTTTCCTAGTCTGACATACATGCTCATTAGCATAGTCAAAGCTTGAGCTTTTGCTTCCTTTTAGAAACCTCTTCGTTATTCAAATATGCAGTTCCACAATCATTTATGACTATGTTAACTCTGTCTATTTCAAGACAATGCCCTTTGATTTTTAAATTTTGGGTGAGCTGCACAAATCTGCTGGTTACAGGTGGGAATTTCAGGCCCTGTAGGAAGAGAAGGTGACATGACCCAGCAGTGGAGAGTTCATTTGGATAGACAGGATTCAGCTCTCTCGGCTCCCTCCATATGCTTCATTTACTCAGCCCTGGCAGGTGGCCAGCCTTGATTAGCACAACTTGACCTTATGTTGGTCCTGCTATTCTTTGTTGGAGAAAATCTCATTTCCCTGTAGCAATTAACATGCCCAGTTGACAATGAATTGTGTATTACTTGTTTGTTCAGTAATTAATTAACTCTACTATTACTGAGCATCCAATATGATTCCCAAACTTTGGGAAATGTATGGAAGAATTTAACACAATCTTTTATGACTTCACCACATATAATAACATGCTGGACTGTATGTACTCTGACATCAAAAATCTCCCTTTTGAGGGGGGAGTGGTTAGCTAAATTTGAGTACCACGACAGACATTTGTATGGCTCACTGATATTTCTCGTTTTCTTTTCTTTCCTGGGCCCCTTAGAAGATGATGCTACCCTGCCCTTTAATGTTAGGTATGACTGATCTCCTTTCTTCGGTCACAAAATGCGAACAGAGACTTCACTTTTAGAAGAAACGGCTTAAGACTGGTCTTAACCCTGCCTCACAAAACTGTGAAAGTTTCTTGTTGGGAGGTGAGCATTATGAGACACTGGAGACACCAGCATCCTGATTCCTTGAATGATTACCATAAACAGAGCCCCCTTATGACCAGCGTTGAACAAGTAGACTGCATGAGATTCATGCATCAGATAGTTTTGGACAAAAGTGAGGATGCATAAATGAATGTCTCTCAAGGAAATGGTATAATTTTTTGGTAGAAATAGAGTACTGAAGGCTTGACCCCAATATTGGCAGAGTCAATGTTTCTTTTCTGTACTATGCATTTAAAGATCTTTCTTTATGCTTGCTATGAGAAATAAGCAGAGGTTTGCAAAAAATAGTAATTTGTATTAAAAAATATAAATTTGAATGATCTCATTTATGTAGATTATCCCTAAATGAAATCGATGACAAATTTGCCCAATTTTACTTCACCTTTTTTTTTAGGTCAGATGTTTATCCTTTAAAAATTATTTTTGAGGGTAAAACCGATCTTTTTCTTCTTTATTACATATTTTTAGGCTAAGCATTTTATAAGACATATTGATGAAAGTTTTGCCTGAAAATACGTCAATACATTTTTAATAAGTAATAAGTGGCCACTGTGTATTTTATTCTTTTCTTTATAGACAGAGAACTCAGAAGATAGCAAAGTCAGAGAAAGTGGCAGAAAGTTTCTAGCTTTCAGGAACACGCTGTTTTAGACCACGGAGACATTTGATTGGTTCAGCTTTCTGACATTAAAATGAAAAGCCTTACTACTGTGCTGAGAGAAATCTATTAGCATGTTAAAGACATACCATCATTTTAGATTTTAAATAGTGATGAGAAGTACTTTGGCTGCCACTTTCAAATTTACTACCTCTTGTAATAGAGAGAAAGTATGGAGAGCTGCTTCTGCTTCCTTCGTGATTTCTTTCTTTCTTTTCTTTTAAATTTCTGATTAATATGAGAGTATAGATCATTAGGGTCCAAGGTTTGCATTTGTTAGGTGAGGTACCTGTGTAGTTGTGTCCTACACTGAGGAGGTGTGCCATATGCACTTGCATTGTGCCCATTAGGTGGAACACACTGATTTCCTCTCTTTCCTACCCACAACGTGAATTCAACTGAGTTTTCTCTTGTGTGGGTGGGAATTAGGCCATCCACTAACTAATCATGTTAGTAGAGAGTACATTGGATACTTGCTTTTCCGTTCTTGTGATACTTTACCAAAGAGAGAGAGTTCTCCAAGTCTATCCAGGTTACATTACTGATGTCTTGATCAACACTTATCAGATGGAGAAATGATTTTTAGATGACTAACATGGGCTGTCTGGCAGAAAATGAAGAAAAGAATAAGCATTATTTCTCCTCTGAATTTTCTGCCATGTTAGCAAATGGGAGTGAGGGTGGCTCATCTGCTCTGATCCCGTTAATGTCAGGTAATTGTCACCATGTCACTAATTACAGATGTGACCGACCTCTGGGTGGGACCACCCCAATCAGAGGCCTAGAAATATTAAAATTGGTGCCTCCAATAATGCCACACAGGTAGCAAATTTTCGGTAATTACTTGTTAAAATGATAGGAGAGCTTATCTTTAAAACTTGTTATATGGGAAAGTAATGGTCTACTGAGTATAAATCTATTTGCAAAGTTATAGGGATGGAAGGAAAAAACATTATATTTTGCTAGGATGTGCATGTGGAAGGGAAAGGGAAGCGGAGTCTTTACCCCAGAGGAAGCGTGCGGCGGCATAGAAGCAAGAGTGGCAGCTGAAGACATTTATTCTTATATTGTATAAATTAGTTTAATTCTGCAATTAGCAGTTGAGTGGGTGATCCTTTCCTTTTCTCTCCTTTTGAGTGACAGGTTTGTACTTGAGTGTAGCTGAGTTAGCATTATTTCCAAATGTGTATTAAAAGGAAGTAAAACCTTTTTTTTCTCTTTTCATTGATGTTAGGAAAAAGCCACCTTGAGAATCCCCAAACTGGACTATTGGAGCAAAATGAAGATTGCGTAGAGAGTGGTTTAATCAACCAATCAACTCCTATTCCCTCATCTTACGCGTTTGGATTTAAATTGATTTTCTTCATCAATTTATCGTGTGCACTGAATAAGATATAAATAGGAAGTCCAGGGCCATTTGGTCCTCCACTGTTTCAATGGGACACACTCAGTTCTTTTGTATCACATATTCATTTGAGCATTCACCGTGCACTCTTCCAGCATCTTTGATAAAGTGTCCAGAGCCTGGCTTTAGGTTGATGGGCAAGAATTTCTACAGTTAACTTACATAAGTGAGAGAAAAATATACCCTATATCCAAAATAAAAGATGCTCAAAACAAAGAAATCATATTTTTATTTGTATTGAAATCACAGAATTTCACAGAGAGACCAGTTCCTTGCAAGGAAACATACCTATGCCATATAAATGTCACTGATAAAATTTACTTATGGCACATACAGGTGGTGTATAGTAGTTACCTGTTGTGCGTTAGGCAAAGTGGCAGGTTTGAAAAAAGTAGATGTTGACCCCTAATATGGCCCATTGAGCCCAACGTGATCTGGAGAATTGTAGATTCCTTTTCAATCTCTTCTATCATGTTTAGAAACACAACCAATACTGCTTCAGGAAACATCTCTACTGACTTGTTGAGTTGGGGAATTATAATGATACTGAAAATCATTTCAGTTATATTTAAGAAAATGGTTTTATTTTGCCCAAGGTTGGACTTTCATTCTATCCATTTTTAATCAGTAAAATACTTTCTATAGCCAGAGTGACGTGCTGTGTCTTATGATCATCATGTATAATCTTTTCATAAATTCTCACACATAAAGATGCAGATATAATGAATAGGGCCAAACTTGTAGGGCAAATTTGTTAGTATGGAAACTGTTTGGTATTTATGGTTCCAATAAACTTAATAATCAGACAATAAAAGAAATTGGAATAAGAAGTAACATTTAAAGTTTAAAAAGCATTTTAAATAATAAATATTTATCTTTTTGATGTTATCTCTTAAGCTTTGGGTGAGTTGAGATTAGTTACCATTGTACAAATTTATATATATATATATATATATGTACATATAGAAGTAACCCAAAGCCAACCTCTAATTATATATATGTATAAATTATACATTCATGTATACATATATTTAATTATTTGTAACAAATTAACTTACGTATGTTTATGTAGACATAGATAAAATTAGTTTTGTGTGTGTATATTCTATATATATATATATATATAAATTTGGAGTTGACTTTTCCCTCACTCTTATACATCAAATGTAACACTGTCTTGGGTAGAAATATCAATTGTACAACGTCTCTCTACCCTTAGCATTTTAGGCGTCCTTTAAACATTTCCCACTCTTCCTCTTTGCTGCGGAAGCATCCTTTGTATTATCACATCTCATATTCAACCATGAGAGAAAAGTTTTAGGCCCAAATAACACCGACAACCCAAGTTGCACGACCAAGAGGCAAAGCACGGCATTGTTTGTAATATTTTGCAGCAAATCTTTAACTCCCTAATATCAAATATCTTCTGGGTTCAAAAACTTATTGCCACCTACCCCTCCCACCCTGTTTTCTATTTCCAGTTTTCCTTTCTAGGAAAAAAATGTAATAGAAAAAATGTATTTTCGTTTTAATGGCTGCCATGGGAGGTGCTCAATTCTGCAATTCACCAATGGCCCAAAGCTCGGCCTACAAACACCATCACTTCCAGGCACACAGGATGCTCTTTAATAAGACAAAGCAATCAACTTCGATCTACTCTTTTACTAGCCCCTTATGTCTTTCTCTGCACTTCTAGGCTTTGACGGCCATTGTGCTCTATTAATCAGATCAGGTCACCAAGTCAGTACCAGAGACCATGGCTGTAACAGCAAAAATCCTCTTCTGAAGAATATTGATTTCTTCCCAGGAATACACTTCAACAGTGCTCACAGGACAGTATCTTATCTGATGCGTAAAATCAGTGCAGGAATCTTATTCTACCTATTTTATCATTTCTTTTTCTTCTTGGTAAGGCACTGAAAAATATTGAAGATGTAAGATTATGTCTAGGCTGCTTCAAGGTTCACTGAGATAAGGAATGAAGCAATTAACCTTGGCTGTAGTATGCAGAAAACCCAGCACGGGGCCTGAAGTCAGGACGCCTGAGTTCTAGGGCTGGCTTTGTCACTTAAAGCCATGTAGCTTTGTTTATGCCAATTCACTCCTAGACACCAGGTTATCATTCTTCATTTCTCCTCCATTTAAACCACTGAATTTGTCTTTCCCTTCCCATTGCTATATAATGTAATCCAGAAAGTTCCAAATGTGGTATATGTTCCCCAGGGGATGTTCAACACCCCGAGGTTTCACCCTGGTCCCTTCAGAGTCTGTTGGGCAACATATCCTGGTGGCCTCCAGGCCAGGACCTCCAGGGCTGCTAGGACCATCCTGAGTCTAGGACAAGGATTCATCTCCTTTTGCTCTTTAAAGTACAAGGTCTAAGGCAGTATTTTTCAACCTTTCTTTTTTTAAATCTCAACAGCACACTTGAACCTGTAGTTAAGCTCTCACAGCACACTTAAATTATGTTCATAAAAAAAAGGAGTTGAAAAAAAAGGGATATACTTACTGTGCTTTGAACTTCTTTCAAAAGTAATTTAGTTAATGGTCTTTAAAAATTTTTGCCGCACACCTAAGATCCTCTCACAGAGCACCAGTGGAAAATCCAAGTCTAAAACTTTGTTTGTTGATTCCCTCCCCGTCACTTCCCTCTACCAGAACTCAGGACAGTCTTTGGGTGAAGAGAGGCAACTTTCCTTGTCCTCAGGGGGTTACAGCTTGGCCTGTGCTCAGCTGCCCTACCTCGCCCCTTGGGCAGACCTTTGTGAAAACCATTCAGGTTTCTACAAGAATCCCCCAGGGGCCTCAGATGGGAGCACAACCACTGGGCATGGAGTTGTTCTAGTTTTTAACTTCTTCTTTTCTGGTGCTGTCCCCAAGGGAAATCTAAACCATCCAAATATAACATTAGTGCACCAAACCATCATACCAAACCTCTTTAGCTCAGTCGTGTCTGAATGTTATTTTCACTTCAAACTGTATGTATGCCTTGCTGTTATGGCCCTTCTATGGAGTGGACAGGGACAAACGAAAGTCACTTTAAACGAAAGTCACTTTGCCTGTTAGGAACCTTTCTACCTGGGTTATGGGATAGATGGGTCTTCCCTTGCCCCTGGATGAACTCTTCAGATTCGCCCCAGGGTTTTATTCAATTGCACTTAGATAATAAAAAAATAAAACTCCAGATAATAGTCTCACTTCAACCACAAAAATGTCCAGACCAGAGTAATAATCAAATTTAAAAGTGGAAATTAATATCTCCTGCTTGGCTCCAGCTGAAAGCGAGAAAGTGCCGCTCACCCAACGCTCAGCTCCCCCCACCCCCCACCTTCCTCTCACTCCCTCTGCAGTGCCTCAAGCAACAGACCCTCTTTTGACCTTCTGTGTTGCTTATGTAAATCTGGTATTGAGCAAGGCTGGTCTTCTGTCAGTGGGAGACTCTCATGTAGTTAAAATAGAATAGTCCTTTTAGTCTGATAAATGAGTCACTCTGAATTCCCCAGTCAAGTAGGTGCCCCTTTCTTCTTCCTTTTTCCTGTGTGATTCTTACTCCATTCAGCGAAGCCCCACAGGGCCCGAGGATCCTACTCTAGCTGTTACTAATGTCTGTAGTAGCCAATATTAAATACTTGAATTTCACCACTTTACTACTCCACACCCCCAGACTTCTGGGAGGATGTGGATTAATCTCATTGGTGGTGGTTCCTTGAAGTCCTTCTTGGTTGGCTGTCTTCATAATTAACCCTTTATGGACAACTCTGTGCTCAGTCTCCACTACAGGGGTGGGCTCACCTGTGCTGGCAGGACTGCGTTGGACTATATGTTGTCTGGTAACCCATGGAAGGCCAGAAGCTTGCTATTGAAAGTTGAGGTGATACGTGGCAGCTACTTTTGTTGTAGTTGTTGTTGTTCTAGGTTTTGGAGTTTGGCCGAGTCAGTAAAAGTCTCCTTTTTAAGAATTGGTTGCTATTTGGTATGAGAACAAATCTATGAAGAAAATTCGTGTCATTAATAACGTCATTTTTTATGGGAGGCTAATTTCAACATCTACTATATACCATGTTTCCCTAAAAATAAGTCCTACCCAAAAAATAAGCCCTAGCAAGATTTCTATGCATTTGTTAAATATAAGCCCTACCCCATAAGACCTAGTGATGGGCGTGGCTATGTGGCTATTCTGCATAGCCACACCCTACATTTGGGGTCAAGCAGTAAGGAAGACTGGAATACCTTTTATCTGCCACAGCTCCTTTCTCCTTTCTCTGGTGCACATGTGCTAACCACACTCACAGGCATCCTATTGGGCACGTGTGAACAGCTAGGGGAAAGGAGTTCACACATCACTAGCGCCAGCCCCACCAACAAGGTCAACTCCCCCCGTCAGGTTCCAGAAGATGACTTAACTGTATTTGAATACATGTAAATGGTTGTATTATACTTAATAAAAATAAGACATCCTGGGTAGCGCCTATGGCTCAAAGGGGTAGGGCGCTGGCCCCATGTACTGGAGGTGGTGGGTTCAAATCCAGCCCCGGCAAAAAACTGCAAAAAATACTCCCCTGAAAATAAGCCCTAGTGTGTCTTCTTGAGAAAAAATAAATATAAGACACTGTCTTATTTTCAGGGAAACACAATAGAACTAGTACCAAGATTTAGAAGGGAATTTTTTGAGATGCCAGGGAACTTATTATGTAACTAAGGAACAACTTGACAACAATTTAGAAACAATTTTGGGGTCCATGTAAATGTTTATTTGCATGTTTAATTATGCACACATATAAATACATAAATATACATACATATACTTGCATATATATATTACACGCACGTGTGTGCATGCCTCATGATCTATGTGTATATTAAAACACAGAGAAATGGTGGTTTATGTCATCAAGAACACACACATCACAGAGAAGAATCTATGGGTGGTGCCAGAAGATAGAGAGAACATTAACTGAAAAATTGTCTGAAGGGAAAAATAGTGGAAATAATGCAAACCATAGACCTCAGTTTTTCAAATGTGAAAAAGTGGTCAAACAAATGTTCTCTTAATCAGTTTAGAATGGCATTATTCTGAATCATCAATATCCTCCCAATTTTCCTCCCCGTCTCCTTTTTTTCCATCTCTACTCCCATCATTATCTCACCGAAGTTGTACAATGTCATGCAGTAATATATCTTCACCTATTTAAAATTAGAACCTTATCACACTCAGCAGAAGAAAAATGAGTCTTATTATGCTTATATGAGAGTGTGAAATGCCTGATGAGCAGAAAGAGAAGCACAAGGAAGGATCTAATTGTTACCTTAATGCATTTTGAATTATTAGGAGGTCAAAGATTAAGACGGGGAGATAATTCAGAACTGAGACCTAGTAAGGCTGCTAATGTCTCTCCAATGAGCACAAGAGGAAGGTGACGTATTTTGAAACATTAATGAGTTTTTACTGAGGGGCCTTGCATGTTTTCATGAGACAGTGCTTCTACCTAATAACAGGGAATCTTACACCAGTAATGTGATGGATGAGGTGGAGAAATACCTTTAGAATTCAGTAACTCAGCCGTTCATAAATGTTGGTTGCCTGATGCTCTATGTGGTCCATTTTAGATGTGGTAGTTTTGTGTCTCTTATGTCAATGGTAACTTTGGAAACCCTTTGTATATAAAGCTAAGAGGTTAGAAATCAAGAAATGGTGGCAAGTTTATTCAAACCTATCACAAGATGGGCATTAGAAAAGGCCGCCGACATTTGTACATACATGTAATTCTGAAGTAGGAATGATGGAAGCAGAGAAATATTTAAACACAGAACTCATTAGCTTGTTCTTAAAAAAAGGTTAGTGCTATTTAATTAGAAGATTCTAAATGGATTTAGATCATAACATTTTCTTAAAGCTAGACTTATGAATTACCTCCATGCTCATATTTTGTAAAAACAATGTTTAGTTCTTTGTATTTCAGAGCTCTGATGAAATATTGGTGAAAAACAAGAAATTATGATTGCGTTCAAGAGAGGGTAACTCAAAACACAAGTGAAGTACAACCTCGTATAGAAGTTTATAAGGAGCATATTGAAAATTTTAAGAAAAAAATACTTAATCACGCATCTATTATGAGTTTCCTGATTTGCCCTCCTGACTATCAGGGCACCTTGAGAGGCGAATAGTTCTATCATCATGTCAGAGATTGGCAGGTGCCAGCCAAGAGATGCTCTCACAGTGTACAACGAGGGCACCCAACAAGGCCTAGGGAAGCACCTATTTCTCTGTGTGCCATAGTTACAGAAGGACAGAGAATTTGCTGATGAGGCATTTTTTTACTGTCTCTTAACGTGGTCCTCTGACTGTTTCAGGAACCACATCATCAGTCACCACTCATTCCCACATTCCTAGAAGGAACATCTCAGGAGCCACCCTGAAGTACATTTCAAATATCTCACATCTGCACTGAGGGAAGCTTTTTGGACTCTGTTCCTTTTTTATTACATTCATCGCTCTTATAATATGCTGCACCCTCTACCAGAGGAGCGTGTGGGTGGAGTGTGAGGAGAATCAGAGCAGGAAACGTGTTAAGCAGTCCCACAAAAGGCTTCAGCATCAAAAGGGATACAGGAGCAAGTCTTCAATACATCCAGAGGGGTCTCTAATCAACCAGAGAAACTGAGATTGCTGAGAGGCTTATTCTTGGGAGGCTTATCCATCCCAGTCCAGATCCTGCTGATGGTTCATCTTCCAATCTTGATGAAGCTCAAACTCTCATGCTCTCTTTAGCCCTGCTGTTTATTTACTTCCACTGTTACATTCCTATTTTTTAATTTTAATTTTTTTTAAATATTTGAAGTCTTGAACACCATGTCTATCCCTGGTTACATTCGTGGTGCCTCTTGGCTCTCATACTTCTTTCCCCTCTCAGGACTTGTACCTATGAGGACCCTCTGCTCCTATGTTTAGTCTGCATTTAGATGCCTAAATTCAGGAATGAACATATTTCCTCCACCATGACTTCTAAATCCTCAGATACTCCTTTTGTGCTTACAGCCTGAATGGAGTTTTCTGTATCCATTCTCTTTCCTTTCCTTTAAAACCTCCACTATTCCCTTCCTCAGTAGAATGCAGCTGATGAAATGCCACCCTGTAGTAATCATTGTACTCATTCTCTTCTAATTTTTTTATGGTTTATTAGAGAGCATTTTGGGGGGTGACCAAAAGACACAAAGTGCATCATGCTAAAAAACATTTGCATGCCTTAGTGTCCATCAAAGCTTCAAAGGTTGATCTAAAGCTAAACACAGATTTAGCATGTGAGCTAACACTTGTATTTCTAGGCATTCATCCAAAGGATTTGAAAACACTTATGCCCACACAAAAGCCTGCCCCTGGACGTTCATAGCGGGCGGTTCTATTCATCATCACCCAAACTGAGAGGAATCAAGAAGTCCTTCAAAAGAAGAGTGGAGACACAAATCGTGGCCCATCCATACAATGGGGTAAGTGCTATTCAGCAATAAAAAGAAATGCGCTGTCAAACAGTGTGGAGATATGGGCAAGTCTTCAATGAGTATGGCTAGGGGAAGTGGGACAGTCTTAGAACACTGCATTCTGTATAATTCCATGCACGTGACATTATAGAAAAGAAAAAAAAAACGCAGAAACATAAGCAAAATCAGTGGTTACCATGGATTTGGGGAGAGGAATGGGTTGATTAGGCAAAGCACAGGGAAAGTTTTCTTTATTTTTAAAAATTATTTATTTATTTATTTTTTTAAGAGATGTGGTCTTGCTCTGGCCTGCAGTTGTCTCTGTACTTTGAGTTCCTTCATAACAAACCACAACCTAACTTAGGACTTTACTTTTTGTAACAGCCCAGGAAGCAGTAGACAGAGTAAAAACGGTTGATGGTAAGGGGCTTTGATGTCTTAATATTAACTTTGCGAGCTTATATTCACCATAATTATGAGAGAAATTACAAGTAGGCTTTTCCCTGGGGAATGAATGTTTAATTTCTGCCTCATATTTTTTACTATTATGTAAGGTACTTTAATTTGGTACAAAATGGTTGTGATATTGTGAAATATTTATTTGGTCTTCATCCCTGGCTTCTGACACATGGTTTCTGAAACCCTTGCAATCTCTGGAGTGATGAATGTCTTTTGTATGCTAATGAGCTGATTGGTGGCTTCAGGATGGAGGCTAGTCACCAAAAGACCAAGGCAGGATTAGCGGGCTGGAACTTTCAGCTCCCTGCCCCAATTTTCCCTCAATATCCAGAAAGGGGAAAGAGGCTTAAGGTTGAGGTGATCACCAATAGCCAAAGATGTAATCAATCATGCCTACATAATGAAGCTGGTTACCAGTGGCCAAAGATGTAATCAATCATGCCTTCAGAATGAAGCCTTCCTATAGCCCCCAAAGGAGAGAGTTAGGAGCTTCTGGGCAGTGGAGTGCGTGGAGAATCCTCAGGGTTCTGAGCCCGGAATGGGTGTGGAGGTTCTGAGCCCCCTCCCGCATGCCTTTCCCTAAGCATCTCTTTCCTCTGGTTATTCATCTGTTTCCTTTTAAATATCCTTTCTTAAAACATGAATAAAATGTGAATTTTCCATGAATTCTGTGGGCATTGCAAATTTATTAAGCCCAAGAAAAGAAGTTGTGGGGACCCCCAATTTATAGCCTGTTGTCAGAAGGTCCAGAGGCTTGGACTGAGTCCTTAACCTGACGGTATCCCTAGGTAGATGGTGTCATAATTGAGTTGAATCAAAGCACGCCTAGTTGGTGTCCACTGGAGAATTGCTTGCTTGGGTAATGTGGGACAACTTCTCCTCTTCCACCCCCCCCATTTTGGTAAAGCATTTTGTGTAAGAAGGGAGGGTGGGAAAATCTTAGTTTTTCTTCTACCTCACTCACAGCAGTTATTCTACAGTTAACCATGCCATCCATTTTGATTACTCTTTCAGGAGGTCATAGACACAGTCACACGTTTACCTAGATTGCTAGAAAATTAGTTGGCAGGTAACCAATCCTATACAGCATATAAATAAGTTAGATTTTGGAAAGGCAATAGATGTATCTCTTTATGATCTCACATTCAAATTATTTAAAGTATCTTACTTCATACGAAATTTGCATGATTTCTATTTAGCTAAATACCTTTTTTTTTTGTCATTTTGGATAGCAGCCTCTTAAGGGGTCCCCCATCCTCCTGTACCTTGATATTCACCTCTTTGAATAATTCTCCTTCATTACATGTGTGTTGTCCCTGGTGACTGCCTTCTAATGAATAGAACATGCAAAAGGTGGGGTTGCACAAAGACTGTGACTTTCATGTCTCTCCTCTTTCTATCCTGCCCTTCATGCACTGGGTGGAGGAAGCTCACTGCTCTGCTGTAAGCAGTCTTCCAGAGAGCTGATCAACATAGGCTGATGTTACCAGCCCACAGCCAATGAGCAGCCCCTGCCTACAGCTATGCAAATGAATTTGGAAGTGCCTTCTCCTACAGCCATGGCTGACACCTTGAGGGCAGCCTCATGGGAAATCATGAGTTGGGGGACCCAGCAAAGCTAAGCCAGGAGGCCTGACCCAGAGAAACTGAGATGAGAAATGTTTGTTGTTTGGAGCCACTCAATGTTGGGTTAATTTGTTAAATAGCATTAGTCATATAAATTCTATATTACATTAACACCAAGTCACCAGACGCACTTTTGCTCTTATTATAAATAAGTATAACACTGACATTCCATGAAAATACCTGTTACCTGGTTGAATGTATATTAATGGAGTTACTTTTGTAAATAGGGCAGTTTTGAAAGTAGACAAAAAGAATGCTATTTCTTCCACTTTTTCAGAATAATTAACAGCATGTACTATATTTGAAGGAAGATTCTTTAACAGCTCCTTAAAGACAAATGAGTCATTCAACTGCAGTTTTGTCTGATTTTCTTCCAATTAGCAGGGACTTACCAATCAGTAGAAGGGAAAAAGTGCGACTTTAGGCATAAAATAGGACAAAAACAAATGGTTGGTCTGTGTCTTCTGACTTCTATGTATGTGTATATTTTACCTCTCCGAATGGAAAAGGATTCTTTTACATGTTTTTGTTCGTAAAGTGGAAAGGAGGCAGGTGATGGTTGCAGGCAAAGAAATAAAAGATCACTAATAAGTCTCAAGGGGAAATAAATACGAAACAGAATCTAGTAGAGGTTGTTCAGTTGTGAGTTGTCTGTTCCTCATTCATATCATGTTCAAAACTGCTCCCTCCCCTGGGCTTCCTTTCCTACACAAGTGTGGCCCATTTGCTATACAGATATTTTCTTTTCTATTCTCCTTGCTAATGTTCTTCATATGCCTGGATTGAGCTTCACACCTTCTGACACTGACGTTGCCTCTTTTGGCATGTGCTGAGTTTGCCTGCCATATGTAGCCAGGCTTGTAAGATTTCCAGACCCAATTTAAAGTTTGAAATACATCCTTCCCTACACTTTGTATTTTTACACCTTTGGAACTTGGCATAACTTTTTCCATCAAAATCTGACTGATCTTCTTCTTCTCTTTTTCTTTAGTTAGTTAATTTCAAAGAAGCATTGCCTTCTACTTTTTTTTTTTTCAAATCATTTTTGATCTGATTCTGAGTTCAGAGAACATGTAAATGTAGCTGAGGATCGGAAACCCTCTTTGTAGTACTGTGGGGGCAATCCTAACACAGAGGTGGTCTCCTCATAGCATAACTGGATGAGATCAGAAAGTTCTCATTTATACTTTCCAGCTGACTTTTTGTGGGTGGAACCTCCCTCAACTCAAAGATACTTTACCTAGTGACAATTTACTACTGCAGGAATGAAGGTTTGTCTGACTTATTTTGAAATTCATAGAACTGCTTAAAGTTATTGCCTCCAAACTAAAACTATGTTTCCTAATTTATCTGCTCTTTCTTTATGGACCCAAGAAAAATATTCTGCAGTCAAATACTCCACCACTGAGCTATACCCCCTAGAAAAATATTCTATAACAAATTATATCACCCACAATCACAGGCTAGAACACATTCTCAGACAATTATTCCAGATTTAATCTTCTTCTCCCCCTCAAAGTCTCCATTTTCTAAGATCTAGGTCAAGTTCCACTCCCTTAAGGAATCCTTCACTGACTGTACCCACATTATTTCAACCTTTCTATTTGCTCAATGCATTAATTATCTTTCTCATTTTAGCTCTTAATTATGTGCTCTCACACAGCCTGGAATACCTTTCCTTCTTTCCATTGCCTGACAAACACATATTTGTTATTAAGGACTAATCATCACCTCCTCTCCAAAGTCTTCCCTGACCACTTCCAGCTTCTATCACCCAAGACAGTATCTGTCCCCTTGACATCGTTCCCGTGGCATCATCTCTGGAGAGTAGAGTATACATCTTCTACTCCATAATGTACCTGCGTCTACTTTCCCTTCCAACCCATCACAGAGTGAGCCCCACTCCAGTAAGCAGCTCACGTTCTACTCTGCCTCACTGTCGCCTATTACTACGTCTGAAAAATTAAAGAAACTCAATGTATATTTGATGCAATAATAAATGAGTGAAAACAAAAAAATAAATGAATGAACATGTGAATGAATTGATTATTGCACTATTGTATGTATCCGATAATTATGGATGCATATATTGATTTATTATACATAAATATAATCAACTAATTATGTGTATGAATTCATCTATTATGTTTATGAATTTTACAACATTGAATTAATTACTAATACCTATCAATTAATGGTTGATGTACATTTATTCCTTGTGGCATAAATATAGAAAAAAAAATACGAGTGTATAAGATACATAAGCCCTGGCTCAGTGCCTGTAGCTCAGTGACTAGGGTACCAGCCACATACACTAGAGCTCGCAGGATCGAACCCAGCCCAGGCCTGCCAAACAACAATGACAACTACAACCAAAAAATAGCTGGGCTTTGTGGTGGGCACCTGTCGTTTCAGCTGCTTGGGAGGCTGAGGCAAGAGAATCACTTAAGGTCAAGAGTTGGAGGTTGCTGTGAGCTGTGACGGCACAGCACTCTATCCAGGGTGACAGACTCTGTCTCAAAAAAAAAAGAAAAAAGATACATAAGCCCTTTTATTTGAGGGAAGAGATTTTGGTTTTTTTTTTTCATCTTATATATTTTTAACAAATATTTTTTATTAAAAAAAGAATTTACTCAACTTGGTAATTGGTGGGACCACACCTATGGTGCATTGTACAAGGGTACATGTCAAATCTACTAAGTTTAGAGTATAAATGTCTTAACACAATAATTAAAAAAGTGTGGTGAAGGCTATGTTAACCAGTTTGATGAAAGTATTTCAAATTGTATATAAAACCAGCACATGGTACCCCATAAATGCATTAATGTACACAGCTATGATGTAATAAAAAAAAAGAAGTAGATGAAATAATAAGGAAAAACATTACTAAGAGGAAAATCACAAATAAACCCAGTGTTCTAACCATAGCAGCTAGTATATTTTCTTTCTTTTTTTTTTTTCAGGTAGGTATTGTCATATTTTAGCTTTTTGCATGCCATCATTAGAATGGTTGTGTAATAGTCAATATAATGGACAGTCCCAATTCAACCTATTAAAATCCACAAACCGAATACCATGAGAACACATCTGAAGAAACAAAATGAAGTTTATTTAGCTTACTCAGCGGAGAAACTGTGAGCAAGGGTTATGAAAGCGTCTGGGCTCACGTGGAGTGGCTCTACCCAGGGCTTACAGGAGGGGCCGTGTCTGGATTGGATGCCACCAGAAAGCAAGAGCCATTCAGGAACTGGGTGTTTTGGTGAATATATTCTAGGAAGTAGGAGAGCCAAAGCAATGCTGCAATGTCACAGGTGAACAAGTGCAAGCCACAAGGGTTAGTCTAAAAAGAGCCACGTCCAGTTCTTTTGTACTTGCAGTGTGCCCTTGTCTCGGCCATGGTCAGTGCATGGTCACAAACACACCTTGCCTGGTCACTGTTGAGATTTAAGGTGTGTTATCATAGCCTCACTCTCCCTGCCAGAGCCCAGGGCCAGCTGTCACTTTCTTAAACTATTTGCTTTTTGTTGGACATTTGCTTTTCTCCCCATTTTCATTTCTGTGATATAATACGCTGAGCATCTTTGTAAATATATGGACTGAAAAAATAGACCCCTGCTGACGGCTATTGGGATCCAGTGCGTGGTCATTTTCTTTGGTGTCTTCTATTTGCTACATTTTCCCAATAAATTGCTACATTATGAGTTTGAACTCATCTTTCTATTTCAAAATATTGAGGGAGTACACATGATTTTGGTTATGTGGATTACTTCGTAAGGCTTGAGTCACTGCTACCAGTATGCCCATCACCCAAACAGTGTTCACCGCACTGTTAGGGAGGTTTTTGCCTTTGTCCTCCTACCCCCTTGGGGAACCATTGACAGTAACATATAATACTCTACCTCCATCACTGTTGTGAATTGCATATCTTTAAAACTGATCATTTAATAGAACATGGAATCCAATTTCTACCTGGAATTTCTACACTTGCTTGTGAGGTTGGAGTTTTTTTTTAATGTGTGTTCTTGTGGGTTGCACTTGTTCTTTTTGGAGTATCCAGTCATGTTTTGTCAATCAGTCATTTGAGACCTTGCGCTTCTTACTGAATCCATCTTAGCTCTGCAAGGAATGCGTTGAATATATTTTGAACAGTATAGTCTAAAATGATTTTTAGCCTATTAAAAGTCTATATGGTTCCATTGGTATTTTTTATTCTCTTGGTGCTTTCTACCGT
>CAUYQV010182068.1:0-26702 GCA_963574575.1 Galagoides demidoff
TTGTGGTGGGCGCCTGTGGTCCCAGCTACTTGGGAGGCTGAGGCAGGAGACTCGCTTGAGCCCAAGAGTTGGAGGTTGCTATGAGCTGTGATGCCATGGCACTCTACCCAGGGGGATAGCTTGAGACTCCGTCTCAAAAAAAAAAAAAAAAAAAAAGAGGAAAAATAACCAAAAGAGTGGAAATGCAGGGTTCCTAACTGAGAAAGTGCTAAATAACTGAGGTGCTGAGTACCCGAGTTAGCCTGATTGATTCAAATTGTGCCTGTATCAAAACATTGCATGTACCCCATAAAGAAATATAACTCTTTTGTACCCACAATCATAAAAAGCAATAAATAAATAAAGAGGACAAATAGCTTACAAGTATCAACTGAAGATGCTTAACAGATAATGTGTGCATATGAATGTTTTAACACAATAACTAAGAAAATTACGTGAAGGCTATGTTAACCAGTTTGATGGAAGTGTTTCGGATTGTGTGTGAAAACCCCACACTGTACCCCAGAAGTGCATTAATGTACACAGTTACTGTTCAATAAAACAAAAAGAAAGAAAGAAAACAAGAAGGGCTTTTAAAGGTCATGGTATATTTCTGAAATGTAAATTAACAAACACAAGGAAATGCAGTCCACGGCTGCTCCCAAGGTGCTCATTTTCCAGGCAAAAGGGGCTGATATTCCAGCAGAAGATAAATTAATGTGTTCATTGAAATTACCCTCTCATATTTAGGTAGAAAGAATACTCTCGTTTTCAGAATTACTACTCTACGTCAGACCTTTCTTGCTCACAGATACAGTCAATAACAAGCGGAACCAAGATTATAGACAAAAAAGGGCATCAAAGCAATGAAAGAAAAGGAATGGAGATAACTTCACACGAAATTGTGTCTGTGATGGAGAGGGACCCATTGTGGAGGGTAGAGAACAGGACAATTCTTAGATCTTTGAAGAGAGAGAACAAAGGAAAGATATAAGACCATAATACTATAAAATTTTAATGAGGAAGGAATTCATCTAAGATAAATCAGGTACATCTCAACCCACAGTGAGCCCCACCAACCCAGGAGGTCGTGCCACAGATGAGGAGAGGAGGCCCAGAAGGAACGTGAAGGCACTTAGGAGCGACTCTGACCTTACAGCTTGACATTTGAAAGGTCATCATCAGAGCCACCTTGAAAATTCCTCTTTTTCGTATGTTTACATATGAGGAAAATAAAACACACTGAATTAACATCAGGGCCATAACACAGAATTTCTAGTTTTGTTTTGTTTTTAAATTTTAGTTTGGCCACCCCTTCTAGGTACTAAACGACCCTTTTTATTTATTCACTTTTTATTTACAAACAAAAACATGGTAATGAAGTGGGTTTTTAAATGTGATTTAAATGTAAGTTTGGGGGCATTGAACTGCAACTGAGGGAGAAAAATGTTAGAATAAAATACTTTCTCTAATACAAGCAGTTCCTGGGTAGGTCCTATAGGTTTGTGCTTAAGTTGGATTTGTATGTAAGTGGGAATAGGTGCATTTACCTATTACCTGTAATAGCCTCCGTTCATAAGTACATCAGTTAGATGTTTGCAACTTGGAGACTGCCTGTAGTGAATTGCGCTTTCCTGGCTATTTTTGGCCATAACATAGGTAGCATTTAGGCATCGTTGTCCTTTTCTATGGTTGAAGAGTAGTCTATGGGGCACACGCAGCCCTCCTTACCCAGTCATGTATTGATGGAAGCATAGATTCATTCTGTATGTTTGCTGTTGTGAACAGGGCTGTCACAAACAGACAAGTGCAGCTGTCTTTTTGATACATTGAATTCTTTTCCTTTGGGTAGATATTCAGTAGTGTGATTGCTGGATCACATGGAAATTCTGTTTTTAGTGCCTTGAAACCTCCTTCCTAATTTACATTTATTTCTACCAGCAGTGTTAAGTGTTCCTTTTTCCCCAATCCTTGCCAACATGCTATTTTTTCTTTTTCTTTCTTTCTTTTTTTTTTCAACAATAGGCATTCCGATTAGAGTAAGATAATATCTCATTGTAGCTTTTTAAGCTGCATTTCTCTGATGATTAGTAATGTTGAACTGTTTTTCATAAACCTTTGGACATTTGTTTGTCTTCTTTTGAAAAATGTCTATTCAAGTACTTTGCCTTCTTTTCAATGGGATATTTTGTTGTCGTTGTTGAGTCCACGTTTGTTTGGTCTGCTATGCCTCTCATAGTCAGCCAAGGATTTTGATGCACAATCTGACAAAGTTTTGCAATGTTTTCATTAGTTCTGTTTCTTACTGGCTGTCAGTGAATTCTACATCCTTCTGGCAAATTATAAAAACTAAGGATGTTTTTCAGGCTCTTTACTTGAAGTTGGTGTCAGAATTAAGGGTGGTAGACAGGACTTTGGAACTTGCAGTTGGTGTCAGAAGTGAAGATCCTCTCCTGGACTGCTCTTGAATTTTGAAAACTATTCCTCTATCACATTTAAAATTCATATGTCCTAGAGAGATGAATAGAACCTTCGCTAAAGAAGACAGAAGAATGGCTAGCAAACATATGAAAAAAATGCTCGTCATCCCTAATTATTAGAGAAATGCAAATGAAAACCACCCTGAGATACCATCTAACCCTAGCGAGAATGGCCCACACCACAAAATCTCAAAGCTGCAGATGCTGGCATGGATGTGGAGAGAAGGGAACACTTTTACACTGCTGGTGAGTCTTCAAACTCATACAACCTTTTTGGAAGGGAGTATGGAGAATCCCCAAAGAACTCAAGCTAGACCTCCCATTTGATCCTGCAATCTCATTACTGGGCATCTACCCAGAAGGAAAACAAATACCTTTACCACAAGGACACTTGCACTAGACTGTTTATCACAGCTCAATTTACAATCGCCAAAATGTGGAAACAGCCTAAATGCCCTCAAACCCAGGAATGGATTAACAAACTGTGGTATAAGTATTCTATGCAGCCATTAGAAAAGATGGAGACTTTACACCTTTAGTATTAACCTGGATGGAAGTGGAACACATTGTTCTTAGTAAAGCATCACAAGAATGGAGAAGCAAAAATCCTATGTACTCAATTCTGATATGAGGACAATTAATGACCTAGTAAACTGGTGGGGGGTGGGGAAAGGGGGAGCAGAGAGAGGGAAGGAGGGAGGGGGGTGGGGGGTCTCCATGTGTGACACACCTTTTGGGGGCAGGACACAATATAAGAGGGACTTTACCTAACAAATGCAATCAATGTAACCTGGTTCTTTGTACCCTCAATGAGTCCCCAACAATAAAAAAATGAGTAAATAAAATAAAATAAAATTCGTATGTCTCATTTTTGTGGCTTATATTATATTTCTCAATGCTAATGGGAAAGAATCTGTGTCTATTAGGAAAATATGGAACAAGGCCGTATGAAGTACCAAAGTTCAAGAATGGGAACAGTTACTTAAATGGCAATTAGTAAATTAAGTGTACAAATATTAATATGGACCCTATTCTTCTGGTGGGAACAGAGTGTTATAAATTTCAGGAGCTTGATCTATGAAAAGGTTCAGAAGAAAACTGCAATGAGTTGAAAGGGAAGCAAAGTGGTTCCTGTAACTTTGTCTGAATCCTTTTCTCTGTTTATGATCAACAAATAAAATGATGCAAAATAAATAAATAAACAAATGAACTTCTGAAATGAACTAGAAATTAGAGTTAGTAGAAGGGAGTGATTATTGTGATAATAATAGTCAGACTGCCTGATTCTGAGTCTCATTTATACCAAGTTATCTAATTTATTGTGCATCAATTTAATCCTAAGTAATAGTAGGGATGGTGAGAGTATTTATAGAATTGTTTTGAGGATTAAATGACTTAATACATACACAGTGCTTATAACACGACCCAGTACATAAAATGCAAGCATGAAAAATAAGACATAATTATTGTTTTGGTTTTGTATTTCAAAATTTGTAGAATGGTAGCATTACTCAGCCAGTTATAATTAATTCCCCCTCATCTTTTTGTTTTTTACTAGTAGAATAATGATATCACTCCTTTCTCTAAAATAGTCTGATAAATAATCCCCATTATTTATACAATAAATACAAAATTACTTAATTTGGCAATGTTAAGCCTATCTTTGGCCTCATTTCTTTTCACTCTGGCTGTATTCCACTTGTATCAATTTATTCAGATTCTTCTAAAAACACTGAATATATTTATTCTTAATATCCTTAATACCCCTAGCCAGGAATGTTCATTCATTCGTTCTTTCTTTCTCTCTCTCTCTTTCTTCCTTCCTTCCTTCTTTCCTTTCTTTCTTTTTTTTTTTTTTTTAGCTCAAATTCTCCCCTTGTCTTTAAACTTGACCTTCCCTGCTATCAAAATCTGCTCAGAATTCTCTTCCTCGGCTTGTTGTTCCCTTAGCATTTTCTTTATACTGCTATTATAGCACTGTCACCCTGGATTATTTGTCCACTCTGGACATCTCCTGTTTGCCCTTCCAGATCCACTCTTCACCTTCTACGGTCTGCTTCGTGTCTCCAGAATGCTGACCCATATGGAATAAAAAATTAGCTCCCTTGCTCTCTGACTTCTGGTTGCATTTAACAAAGGGTTGATCATTTATAAAAAATAAAATAAAATAAACAGGAGAAGAAGATTGGAGTGTTTATTTTTCCCTTGTTTCCCGCCTGCTGGGCGGCTCTGGGCTGAGGACTTTCTACAGAGGCCACTGACTCTTCAATCACTCTTTCCATACACCTGCCTCCCCCGCTACTTTTCAGTCTGAGGCAGGAACATGACTATGCTCTTACTAGTGCAAGTGGATCCTTTATTGCATTTCTGTTTTTAAGCTCTATACCCACGAAGTCTTGTCAATTACCCAACAAAGAACAAATTTACATTTAGCTCTTGCTCACATGCTTTCCTCTAAAGCGTTTAAAGTGTGTTTGATATGTTACCTCATTAACCCCAGCCAGGCTATACCAGGCATTAGAACAAATTACTAGTTAGAAATAGGATATAGAAACCAGGAAAGGGATGTGAAGCAGGAAGCAGAAACCAAGATCTTAGTTCAAGGGATCAAGCTCTATACTAAGATGCAAGATCCTAAACCAATAAAGAAAGTAACCACCTCCCCCTCCCCCCCTCAAAAAAATAGGACCAGGAAACAGACTCAAGACTCAGGATAAACGGAAAGGTCAAGGGAAGGCTGTTAAAACCCAAGGCTCTGCGTCGTTTTTGAGGTGATATGGATTCCTTATGCATAAAACGTATTGCACAAGTAATTATTGAAAGAATTGGAAACTAGATAATGAATGAGGTCAGCCCAGGAGGCCCTCAGTGCTTGTCTGTAGGACCCCTAGCCAGTCGTCACCTCCTGATATGTGCAGTGTGAAAGTACAGGAAGCAAAGAACTCACCATTACTGATTGCTTGGTATGTGCTGGGCACAATCTGGGCACATTTAATCTTTAAAAAAATTCAAGTATATAAATAATAAAATTTCATTTTTCTTTTTTTGCGACAGAGTCTCAAGCTGTCACTTTGGGTAGAGTGCTATAATGTCACAGCTCACAGCAACCTCCCATTCTTGGGCTTAAGTTATTCTCTTGCCTCAGCCTCCAAAGTAGCTGCAACTACAGGTGCCCACCACAATGCCTGGCTATTTTTTATTTATTTATTTATTTTTTGGTTGCAGTTGTCATCGTTGTTGTTTGGGGGGGGTCCGGGCTTGATTCAAACCTGCCAGCTCCTGTGTATGTGGCTGGCCCCCTAGCTGCTTGAGCTACAGAGTTTGAGCCATAAAATTTCATTTTTTATACAATAATATTGAGGCTTCCACAGAATAAAAATCTCAAAGCCCGGAGATTTTTTTCCAAAAGCAATGCAAATCTTGCTTTTGGTATGTTCATGGTTCCACAAAGTAGGGAAACCGAGTTATTCTAATCCCTCCATTAGGATACATATTTCCTGACGTGACTGATTTCCATATAGGCAGGAAATGGGGTGAAATAAGAATAATGGCTCATTGTTCTTATTCTATTCCTCAGCATTCGAGTGCTGTTTCCTTTAGAGGTCAAAGGGCAGCAAAAATGAAGGAGTTTAGTCTAGAAATCTTCACAAACTCTAGGTTCTTCACTTCCAAACTTGTTGGAAGGCAGTTTGGGCTATTTCTTGAGATCCAGAGGTGAAACCATTCCCTTTATTCACCATCTATTCTGCCTCTCTGCCAAGGCTAAACCCTTCATCAGCTCTTTTGATACGATCTTTCTTTAGACTGTCTTCCCCTCCACTAAACAGACTTCGATATCAATCTTACCTTTTTCCTTTCTGCTTCATCTTGGCCTATAAGGATCCTGTTTTTCCTGCCTCCAAAGTATTTATTTTAAGTTGGATAGTGTGTTCTCCATCAAACCTGTTACAACTAAACTTTGTGAATGACTGCTGTATATAGGCTGTTTAACAACTCTTTATACTTTACAAATCAGCTTTTACTCTCACATCAATCAAACACAAATCTGGATACAAACACGAACTCTAAGAGTTATTGGCTGTGTGATTTTGAGTGACTGATTTAATACCCAGGGCTTTTTATTTCCTGATTTGTAAAACAAGGACAATGCTATGAACATCCCTTATAGAAATGCTTATACTAAGTTTTAAAATAATGTTTGGTCTTTAGCTCTTACCAGGGTTAGTTAATTTGCTACCACTCTTAATCTGCTATTACATGTACATCAGATATATTCTTTGTGATAAAGACTGTTATTTTATATTCAAGCTGCCTTACATATACAAACATTTAACAAATCAATTTGCTTTCTCAAATAGATTGTTAATTTCTTTTCATGTTTTTCATGGATAATTTAAATCATTTTGATACAGGAAAGTGAATTCCCAAACTGGGATCTGCCCTTCAGGTCAAGTGGGTTCTTGGCTTTGTGCAGGAAAGAATTCAGGAGCGAGGGGCAGAGTAAAGCAAGAGCAAATTTTCTAGAGTAACAGAGAAGCAGAAGGAAGGCCCATGGCAGGAGCTTCCTTAGGACCACAGGAAGTAGAACTTTGTGAGATCCTGGGATCTTACTTCAATTTAATTTTATGTTGTGCAAAGGAAGGATAATTTTTAAGGGTTCTGGAAAAGGGTCGGGGAGTTCTGGAACCAAGGGTTCTCTTCCTTTTTAACCCATAGTCATAACTTAGAGTTGCCTTGTATTTGTAAACTGTGAACACTGGTAGACGTACCTTTCAGAATGCTAAGACATTATAACCAGGTATAAGGGGAAGGGAGGGTAACCTGAGGCCGTTCTTCACGGCCATCTGTGTTCTGTCTGACCAGGTTCTCTGCCATCTCTTGTCTCATCAGAGACCTTGGTTGGGGTCGTATGATGTCTTCTTGTAGAGCAGGGCCTGCTGGTTCCCCACCTCAATTTGATTGATTACCTTTGGTTCCATCTACCATGTTCATCTTATGTCATCTGAACCCAATTTAGGTCAAATTAATAACCTACACCATGAAATGTATAATAATATTTCTTACTCATCTCAATTTTCTATGCTGGGTATCTCCAAACTGACTATACTTTCCTCTAAGTTCCCTTTCTGAATAAGTAACGGCATGGATTGTTGAATAGTTGAACAGATGGACGGATCAATAAGTGAATAGATGCATCAGTTACTAACCAGCCCTTGCTTTGCTTATGCTAAAACTCCAATTTTAAATACTATTCTCTGTCATCCAAGTCTGTTAAAATCACATCGATCTTTTAGAGTCTATTATGCTTCTTACTCACTTGTCCACTTTTTTCCTTGGCTTTTTCTCCTCTTTCTATCAGAAATACTGTTCTGTCTTTTCACTAACCTTCACAGAACTTTGTGCATTTTTCTGTTGCAACGTTCATCTCACTCCTCTCTGTAATTCAATCTCTCGTTATTTGTGGACTAAATTCTCATTTTTCCTATTTTAAGTTTTTAATGATAGAATGTAAGTTTGGTTCACTTTTCTAACCCATGTGTACTTTGCAGAGTGGGTATAGTCATGTGCCTTATTATAATATTCTGGTTAAAGACTGCATATATGCTGTTGGTCTCATGAAATTATAATGGAGCTGAAAAATTCCTACAGTTTAGACACGTGGCTATCATAAGGTAGTAGCACAGTGCACTACTCACATGTTTGTGGTGACTGGTATAAACAAACCTACCATGTGGACAGTCATATAAAAGCATAAAGACACCAGGTGTTGTGGCTCATGCCTGTATTCCCAGCACTCTGGGAGGCCGAGGCAGGTGAATCATCTGAGCTCACAGGTTCAAGACCAGCCTGACTAGAGCGAGACCCCGTCTCTAAAAATACACCTGGCTATTTTTAGAGATGGGTCTGGTGTAGTAGTCCCAGCTACTCGGGAGGTGAGAGAAGAGAATCATTTGAGCCCAAGAGTCTGAGGTCGCTGTGAGCTGTGATTCCACGGCACTCTGCTGAGGGTGACCAAGTGAGAATCTGTCTTTGAAAAATAAAAAGAAAAAAAAAGCATACAGCAATTGTTCTAGGAATTCACATTTCGCATTCACTCAGAGCAGCTTCCAATCCTGTATAACGGTACTGTTTTTTATCTTCTACTGTACCTTATCTGTGTTTCGATAGATTTTGATTCATAAATACTTAGCACTGTGTTTAATACTTATCCACGGTATTTAGTACCATAATACGCTGTACATTAACAAGAGAGTGCCTCCCCATCATTAAGCGATGCGTGACTAATTGATATTTTATAAGTACTCATTGAATTTTATTAAAATGAAATTTGGCTCGGTGCCTGTGGCTCAATCGGCTAAGGCGCCAGCCACCTACACCTAAGGTGGCGGGTTCGAATCCCCAGCCCGGGCTGGCCAAACAACAATGATGGCTGCAACCAAAAAAAAAAAAAGAAATTTATATGTACTTAGACGAAGCTGCTTCCAAATTTATTGAAACTATGTGTATGACCCAAATATAAATATCTCTTTTGGATATTTGGGTTGAAGTAGCTGATGGTTTCCTTTTATTCAATCAATTATCCCAAGATTAGATAGAAAATTTCTGGTTTCATGAACGTCCACGTACCAAGCCACAATATATTCATTGTTTTTCCAATATTTGAATAAATAAATAATATGAGAATATAAATAAATGAGAATACCATGGGGAAGAAAAAAAAAGCAAAATGAATACTTCTAGAAAAATAAAGCCAGTATTTCTGCAGAGTGAACAGTGAACTTTGGAACACAGAGATGGAAATTTACACAGTGAAACTGTATCCATTACGTAATATGATCAGAGTAGAGAAAATTGTTGAAAAACTGAGTAACAAGTAAATTTTTAAATGCTCACAGATGTATTTGTGTTTACTAGGTCAGCATCTAAAAGATGAAAAGAGTTGATTCAGGGAGGGAGAATGAAGCCTTGCAGATGTTGTAAGGGATGTTAAAAGGACGAGGCAGAGGGGAGTTCTGGATTAACTAGAGCACAGGCAAATTGGCTGGAGCAATTTATTAGAGCAGAATAAATGATCATGAAGAAAAAAATGGAGATTCTTATTAAAAATGAAAGAAACACCTGGCTGTCCTTTTATGTCTTTAAATATTGGCTTAGGACCTCAGACAACCATACTACTGAGTTCGCTGCTTGTGCCTGTGTGCCCCTGTTTGGGTATGTGCCCCATCCATCAAAACTGGGTACACAACACCTATAAGATGTGTGCCACAGCAAAATGCTATGACTGTATTTACAGAAATTTCCATACATAAATATCAGAAAGTGTTTAACGATGTGGATTCTCCTAGAATTTGTGGCAGATTGTACTTTTACCAAATGGCCACAACAATATTTTTGGTCCCATATGATCTATCAAAATATTTCGCCTCTCTCTTTGAACAGTCCAGTGTATGTTTGCTCTTAAAACTGAGAGTCACGCGGCTGCCTTGATTGATAGAATAGGAGAGAAGTGACACTTTATGATTTCTTGGATGAGTTTATAAAACTGGTCCAGCTTCTGCTTGGCTTTTTCTTTGTGGATTTTGTCACTTTGGAGCCCCAAGTAACCGTGGTGGAATGTTCATATGACCATATGCACGGTCCCCATTGAGAGGGAAAGAGAGAGAGAAGGGAAGGCCCATCTGTGCCAGCCCTTAGCTGCTTGAATCTTCTCAGCTGAGGCTTTAGATGATCTCCAACCCCAGCCCCTGGCTGATTTCAATCTCATGAGATACCTTGAGCCATATGAACCCAGAACCAAAAAGATAAAGCTATTGTTTAAGCCGCTAGGCTTTGCGGAAGTTTGTTGTGCATAAAATTTATAATCGGAACAGTGTATTTCAGAAGAGATTAGGGTATGTCCATGTGTCAAGCTAGTAAATTGATCACAAGTACCTGCTTTGGGTTACTCTGTAAATCTGTGTCACTGGTAGGCCTGGCAGTAAAATTCAGAGTTCCCGTCTCTTGTTCAGACCGCTGGTCCACTCTAGTTATAGTGGGGAAAAACAAAACAAAACATACCCTAACATTCATTGGGATAAAACTCTGTAGCACACAATTTGGTCAAAAGCGAGATTTTTTAAAAAGCTGTTTATCGAACCCCAAACAACACAGTGTGTTATAATGGGTATTCATTCGCTGAATTTATATCTCATATTAAAATTCTCACACAGCCTAAAGAATTGTGCTTTAATTGTATTTGTAAAGTCTGATTACACTGGTAAGTTTTAAAAGTAGAACCCAGAGATATACAAATGTCAATATTTTCCCATTTAGATGTACACAGAAAAAGTAAACAGCACCACTAAATGCCTGTGCGTCGTCTCACTGCTAATTAGTCAGAACGTAGATAAACAATTTTTCCATTTTAGGCTTCCTGTATGTAGAGTATTGAACAGAAGATAAAACAAGAATAGTACCTGTCTTCAAAGAGTGTGCTATCTAGGTAGAGAGAGAAAAAACAGATATGTATGAATGATAATTCACATTGGATATAAGCCAAAGATAAACAAATTGTTTTTTTTTTGTACAAGCTATAAGCTATATTTAAGTATAAGTTAAAATTAAATAAAAATTAATTTTTTTTGTACAGGCTATAAGCTATATTTAAGTGTAATCAAGAGTAAAGCAGTAGACAAAATTTGTTTTCTGGCAGCGCCTGTGGCTCAAAGGAATAGGGCACCAGCCTCCTATGCAAAAAAGAAAGAAACAAAACTTGTTTTCTGAGAAAAATTATGATTATTTATTGCACTTGAATGTGCTTATTTAAAACTCAAGTTATAAATTACATATTTTTAAATATTTAAGCACCCAGTGATATGGGACATACTCCTTGTCCTTGTTGCTGCAGACTGTTACCAATCATATGAAATTTGCCATATGAAACCATATGACATACATGGTCAAACCATTGGAAACTTTCTATTTTTGAGAGTTTTCACAGTTGTATACAGTTTTCACAGATTGATACAGTTCAATCTGATGTATCAATGAGATGAAGACAGCCTTCTAGGCTCAGGCAATTGGCCCCACTGTCTTTCAGTCATTTGAAATATATTCAGTCATCCTTTTGGAAAATCCCTGTGATTAGAGAAGCCTTTTGACTTGTTAAGAAATTTAACCTATATATTCAGATTTAAATGTTTAAATGTTAATTTTAATAAATACAAACACTACTTACTATATTTTATTAAACTTTTAGCATTTCCATCTACAGTCTACATTTATCACATTTTAATAATAGGTTACCTGGGTGCATTTATTTTAAATTTTTAATTGGTTCTTCTTCCATTTAAAATATTATTAAACATTTCTAAATATTAAGATAGTTTTTAAAAATTTTACTAACTATAAACCTTAGGGAGGACTAATTTCTTAAATCTAATTCTCCCTGGACTCTCAATGGGGAGAAGCATCAAAGATAAAAAAAAAAAAACAATATTTATAACACTATTTTTTTCCATAGTAACTTTATTCAAGGAAATTCCTTACAGTCATTACCTAAATAATCCTTTCAACCAATCCAGTAAGTAGGTGCTATGATTTGAATATTTTCCCTGCCAGAACTCATGTTGAAATTTAATCATGATCGTAATAGTATTAAAAGGTGGGGCCTCTGAGAGGTGAATAGGCCATAATGGATCCATCATCATGGGCAGTTTAACACCTTTTTAAAGGCCCTTCTCTCTTTCTTTCTCTCTCTGTCCATCCTCTGCCTTCTGCCACCTCTTGAAGCTGCAGAGATACTCTTGCCAGATGCCAGCACCTTGATCTTGTACTTCCCAGCTTCCACAACTGTGAGAATATAAATTTCTGTTTATTGTAAATTGTCCAGTTTCAGGTATTCTGTTATAGCAATGTGAAGTGGAGAATAACAGTAGGACACGAAGTTTAAAAGGATAATATTTGATTGAATTTTCACTCTGATTAGTTTTTAGTATGGAGCTGCTAATAGTCAGTCTCCGGCCAAAATAAGAAATCAAAATTCACAATTTGGGGAGCAATTCTAAGGGAAACTGACTGGGTTCTGAATTTACACTGTAAGCCCATCATACATGTTAAAGTTTTCTTCTTATCAAGAAAATATTTTAATTTACAATACAGATTTATTTTAATTATAATACAGATTTTATAAAATTTATATTAATAAATTAATATTGTTAATTTTTTTTTGCAGTTTTTTAGCCGGGGCTGGGTTTGAACCTGCCACCTCTGGCATATGGGGCTGGCATCCTACCCTTTTGAGTCACAGACACCACCCATATTAATTTTTTTTATTTATTTTTTTCTTCTTTTTTTTCTTTTTTATTTTTTTCATATTAATTTTTAATAATATTTATTTTAATTCCAATACAGATTTTATAAAATTTATATTATGTATATAGTATCACCAGCGTTAGGTTTCTGGTTTACAATTTTTGAAAGGTCTTAGAATCAGAAAATTATACCAGAATTATAAATTTCCAGAATCAGAAAATTATACCTACTGCCCAGCCTGATTAAAATAGTTACCCAGAATGTCCTAAGGTTATGGGGAATTAGATTGCCCTCTTACCCAGAAGGGAGCAAAGCTGTGTTTTAAGGAGGTGGTCATTTGGATGAGATACTAGACCATGTGTAGCTAACCAGTCACCCTATATACACACTTCCACACACGGTATATATAAAATTAAATAGCTACTTCTAAAAACGTGACTTGTATATCACTTAAGTAAATATGAAAGTGATTTACAAATAATTTTATTTGACAAACACCTGTTGATCACTTTATATGTGCCAAGAATAATTAAAAGCTTAGCTATATTAAATCATAATCCATACAAACCTTTATGACTTTCTTCAGATTTCTAATTTTATAGAGCTTAACCAGATGTTACCCTAACCTTTAATAATATTTGCATAAAGAATTTAAATGTAGAACAAGAACTCATATTGCATTGTATTAAGATATTAAGATTGCTGTGATATGCTATCACAGATGCATCAAACATAACTATTTGGAGTTTCCTAAGTACTTCATTTGCAAAAGTTTTTCATTTCATAGAATTATTGACATTCTCATAAATGATATCTGAGCTTTTGGGGGTAAACTGGTTTTTATACTCTGCTCTTCAACTTTCCCCGATTCAACAATTGTTGAATTGAAGATGATCCTTCCTATTTTACCTTCAGTCTTAATCTTACAAAACTTTACCCTGTTTCATTTTCTCTGACAGGAAACTCTTCTAACCTTCCAAGAGTCCATATACCCTGGCCTGGTCAGCTTTTCACAAGAGTAATGTGTGCTGTCAAACTTGTTCAAATTCCCCCATCATTGGGGGTGTCCTGGATGTGTAAGGAAAACCTAATTTCTTTAGTGATTACATTATTATCTTCTTACTCCTTTTAGAGCTTTTCCTCATTTTTATGCAGAGAGACGACTTATGGTGTTTTTCCACATGTTAAGTGACTCTAGCACTGACTTCCAGCTTCGTCTCATGACAGTTGTAATAAAACTTCCCCACAGTTGGGTTTTCTTACCTCATCCTCAGAACACATAGGTACTTGCAGGGGCAGAGAATCTGTGGCTTTCTGATTTTAACGTTGTTCTTTTATAAGTACCAAAGGAGGAAGAAAAGCTTCCTCTTCCTCTGATATACCCCTTTTAATGAAACGATTTGTTCTCTAAAATTTGGATCCAGTCAAACACTGTACTTAAGGACCTAGAAGGCCACCTTTTGCCTTAAGGCTGCAGGTGCCTCACTCCTGAATACTATACAATTCAGTAGCCACTAGCCACATGTGGACATAGAGCATGTGGTCAAATATTCAGATGCCTTACACATGGTAAACAGATGTCAGGTGGTTTCCTGAAGTTTAGAAGCACAGTTGTCCTTGGGCAGAAGAAAGCCAAAAGGGGTAATGAGTCTACAGTCTAAAGACTGAACAAAGTTGAGAAAAAAAGAAAGAAAGAAAAGGAGAGGATGAAGGGAATCAAATCAGTGAAGTCAAGGAATGATGACATGCAAAAGAGATAGCAAAGCATGCAGGCCGGGGAGGACAGGGCGGTGTAGGGATGCTCCCAAGGGTATGGCTGTGCTCGCCAAGGAAAATATGTAGACTTTAATCAGAGTCCTGCTTCTGGACCTGGAATCTTTCTGGTTAAGATGTGGCTCTGCTCTTGTTCCGCAGAACAATGCTGGGAAATAGACTTAATACAGTGAACCCCATTAAACTCAGATGGCCCTGCTACCAAGGACCATTGACCTGATGAGTCTGTGCTCTTTATTATTTCCACTGTGTCCATGAGGAAACTGAGTAACTTGCTGACATCTTAAAGCTAGTAAGAGAAAATGCTAGATTTTAACCAGTTCTAACTGGATCTCTCATTTTTACTCTCAGTCTCTTTCTCCCCTATCAATGAGGATATAGTTTCTGCCTTTAAATAATTCTCTGCCTCGTGAAGATATACTTAATTTGTTATTTTAAGCTATGAATTATTTATGTGTTAAAATCTGGATATCATACATCCTTTTTGGTTTGTGCTTTTAGAGACACATTCTCAACTTTGTTTCTTTAAAATGTGCTGGGATGGGAACTGTTCTACTGTAGTTTCTAGTGAGAGAAGTTTGGTGCCTTGTTTTTGTGGAGCATTTGCAGTCTTAAAGGGCCCATTTGTGTGATCTAATTGTTTCAGGGAACATTAATGGTGTCTGTGGCTTACAGCAAAGTGGTTCTGATCATGGTATTTGGTGTTAATTGCTCTGTTCACCAAATTGACTGCTACAGTTGTGTCTTTGTTTTTCCTGCTTTCTTTTTGCCGTTCAATCTGAGTTTGTTTTGATCAGATTCTATTCTCACTGGTTTTAATAGTGAAGGATCAAGGGAAGAATTAAGTGAAGTCTTAAACATCTTCACAGTTTCACTGCTTAGGCTAGTGACCAGAGCACAGGTGATAACATTGCCATCCATTCACGATATGAATACATTTTTATGCAGTGAATATTCAACAAATTAGAAGTGGGCTAGTTCCTGTGAGATAGGCCACACTTTGGTGAGAGTATAGTACGTATGGCTGTGTGCCATTCTCACAATCTGTTAGGAGACGGTTACACATCCCCAGGATAAGCCTTGCCCACGGGTAAGCACAGGGTTCTACAGAACACCTTTGAAAAAAACTTAATCAGACTGGGTAAATAAATGAAAAGAACTCCAGAGAAACTGGTATTTAAACTGAGACCTGCAGGAACACCTTTGAAAAGAACTTTAACCAGACTGGGTTAATAAATGAAAAGTTTTCCAGAGAAATTGATATTTCAGCTGAGACCTCCAGGAAAGGGGCAGTCAGGAGGAATGGAGCAGAGATCTATCGGAAGAGGAAAGACAATTCTTGCAGAAGGAAAAAGGACAAATAAAAACACTGAGGACCTCTGATTTGTTCAATTTAAAGTTTTGTTAGAGGATATAGTCAGGAGAGAAGGAAAGAATAAGAGGTATATGGTGAGGGAAGAAATTAAGAAAAATGTTCTATCAATGTTTGAAGAAATAATTTAAAACATCAATATATCACACAAAGCAATTCAGGGAATTTCTAACATGATTCATTTAGAATACACATTTTATCTCATAAACATATTTTACTTAATTAAAAAATAAAAATGGATTATAACCTGAAAGTGCTAGAGACCTCATATTCACATAGAGACCTCATATTCATAGGCACATATGCAGATCGATTATATATCCACTTCATTACAATTCTACAGTCTGCACCGTACTTATATCATTAGGAACATTTACCTCATGATGAATGGGCTTCATTAGTAGTGGTTTGAGGAATTATTATTTATTCATCTATGAAGGTTATAAAGCTTCTATTAATTCATTTTTCTAGGAATTATTACTTTAAATCTCAAAGGCTTTTTTATTCTTCAAATGAGGTAGAAAATGGAGAATTTTTTCTATTATTTTAATGCTTCACTTTAGCCTTTAAATGAAGGCTGAGATCAATTCTTCTTTATTTGATTAATCGGTCTATAAATGTTAAAGAAGGCAATAGGTTTGATTAAGAGAATTACATGAAGATACATTCTGCAAACTCAGTTTTAAGTCTTAGTCTTTTGATAAATATAACATTCTTTCATTGGTCCACTGCATTATTTAATGTAATCAAACTTCAAAATTTGTATAACTTTGTCTGTGGATGTGGCTTCTAACAGTGAATGAGTTAAATATAGTGTGTAATGCTCAGAAAATGTATTAGTCATTTATGACAATTTGAGGCTACAAACATCTCAAATTCATTAATTTTCAAAAAATGTTTTGAAGAAGTATTGCAAGTAGGCATTTAAGATTTCAAAAATACTAAAATATGTCATATTAACTATTCATGGATAAAGTTTTATGATTGTTATGATAATTTTTGAAGCAAACTACTTTGGGCCACAATATTCTCTTTCCACCTTTGCACCTCATAAATCACAAAGTAGAAGAGAGATTTCTCATTTACAATACTGCTGATTGGGCAGACTGTATCTGTGCCACCTACAAATGGAAATTAAGATGAACTTAAACTCATATAATTTTCATTTGTGACCTGAATATTGGCGATTAGAAGACTACTGAATTATAAGCCACTTCTCTGGCTTTATTCAGTTGAAAAGGAAATGGAGAGATTAGTGGAGAATCTGATTAAGATGAGGTATAAGGAAGAAAATAGAGTAAGTTTCCTCTCTGGGCTTCATCCCTTCCTTCATAAACATTTATTAATCTTGTACTATGAATCAAGTATTCTAAAGAGGAAAGAGGGAAAAAGCCAAGTTACATACACATGCAGTCCTTCATTATAATAGTTTTTGTGAGCCAAAATCATATTTGAGAGTTTTAAAAATTCTTCAAGCTTATGCAGAGTATGCAGCTAAATACGCAGCCAGGAAATTTGATTTCTCCTTTCACTTTAAAAAGTATAAAGGCCCCACAAGAGAGTCATCATCCCCCGATCTTTTGGAGATCATTGCCTGCACGCCAACATTTGCAGTAATTCATATTAGGAGCCTGACATCTTTGTTATCATCAAAACCTATTCTTCCCGGCCTGCTCGCCCCTTCCTCACCTTAATGGGAGCGTAAAAAACAGTTATACTTGGCAAACAGGAAAGGGAGATAAAAAAGGAAGGAAGGAAGAAGCGAGGGAGGGAGGGAGAGAGGACGGGAAAGGGGACAGACCCAGGGAGCGAGCGAAATGAACAGACTAGAGAAGCTGCGTTTTCCCCGCTGGTTTAGCCAGTTTCCCAGCCCGCTGCCCGGCGCCAGCTCCGCAGGCTCGGCCCCGCCCCCTAGCGGCGGCGCCCGGCAGGCCGCGGCCGCAGCCTATCTCTTTAAGTGACAGCTGTGGCTCTAGTCCCAGTCCCGGGCTTGACGTCAGTGCCGCCTCCTGGGCTGCGAGGAGTAGTTAGCGCCACCGTCCGCGCTCCGGGCTGGCGGCGCGCTCTCAAGCTGCTGGGGCGGCGAGTTTTCTTTGCTCCGGCCCCTCCTCCCGCCCTCCCCGCGGAGAGCCGGGCAGCAGCCGCTGAGCCTCTGGCAAGTCTCTCTCACACTTCCCCGCCGTCGCCCCAAAGGAGCAGTCGCTCCTCTTTGCCTCCCACCGCCGCGGCCGCTCCCGCGGAGCCCTTCTCCCGCGCGTCGCTCCTCCGATGGAGCTCGGGCGCCGCCGACGCCGCCGCTGCCCCGAGCCCTGAGCCCGGCCGCCCCGGCCGGAGGATCGCGCCGCCCCGCCCGGGGGTGCAGGGTGCCCCGGGGCACGCTGAGGCCCGGGGGTCGCCAGGGCTGCGGGGCGCGCGCTCCGGCAACCCAAAAGTGCTGCTGTCTCAGGTCACTTGGTCGGCGGTGGGGGAGAGCATGGCACTGAAGGACACGGGCAGCGGCGGCAGCACCATCCTGCCCATTAGTGAGATGGTCTCGTCCAGCTCGCCTGGAGCGTCTGCAGCCGCCGCCCCGGGGACCTGCGCACCGTCGCCCTTCCCCGAGGTAGTGGAGCTGAACGTGGGCGGTCAGGTCTATGTGACCAAACACTCGACGCTGCTCAGCGTCCCAGACAGCACTTTGGCCAGTATGTTCTCGCCTTCCAGTCCCCGGGGCGGCGCCCGGCGCCGGGGCGAGCTGCCCAGGGACAGCCGGGCGCGCTTCTTCATCGACCGGGACGGCTTCCTCTTCAGGTACGTGCTGGATTACCTGCGGGACAAGCAGCTGGCGCTGCCCGAGCACTTCCCTGAGAAGGAGCGGCTCTTGCGCGAGGCCGAGTACTTCCAGCTCACCGACTTGGTGAAGCTGCTGTCATCCAAGGTCACCAAGCAGAACTCGCTCAACGACGAGGGGTGCCAGAGCGACCTGGAGGACAACGTCTCGCAGGGCAGCAGCGACGCTCTGCTGCTCCGTGGGGCAGCGGCCGCCGCGCCCTCGGGCCCGGGAGCGCACGGCGGCGGCGCGCCGGACAAGCGCTCGGGCTTCCTCACGCTAGGCTACCGGGGCTCCTACACCACAGTGCGCGACAACCAGGCGGACGCCAAGTTCCGGCGTGTGGCGCGCATCATGGTGTGCGGACGCATCGCGCTGGCCAAGGAGGTCTTCGGGGACACGCTCAACGAGAGCCGCGACCCGGACCGGCAGCCCGAGAAGTACACGTCCCGCTTCTACCTCAAGTTCACCTATCTGGAGCAGGCGTTCGACCGCCTGTCCGAGGCCGGCTTCCACATGGTGGCGTGTAACTCCTCCGGCACCGCTGCCTTCGTCAACCAGTACCGCGACGACAGGATCTGGAGCAGCTACACCGAGTACATTTTCTTCCGTAAGTTCGCGCCCTGGCGTTGCCTGTCGCTCCCCGCCCCGCAGCAGCCCCACCCCGGGGTCAAGCCGGGCTGCAGCCTTGCAGTGGTGTCCCGAGCAGGAGCTGGTCCCTTCCGAGCTCCCTCTCCGCTTCCTTTCTCCAACTCGGTGGCACCTAGGTCCCTGCAGCTTAACTTTCCTGGTCTTGCCCTGTGGTCCCGGAGAGCTCTTGCGGGTCGTAGGCGTCCCCTACTGCGGAGGGCAGGGAGGAGACTGGAGCAAGGGCTATGCGCATAGGTCCCGCTCCGTCTCTCCGCGTCCGCGGGACTCCGGGTGGACAATGTGTGTGGCTCTCCGAGGTGTCCTCACAGAGGACAGGTTGGCATTGAGGCACCCGCGCACCCCCGGCATTACCGCCCGTTGGTGGGTGCGGCGCGGGAGCGTCCAATGACCACAGGTTTAGGAACCTGGCGACTGGAGAAGCGATGGCCGTGCTGCCAGAGCCCCTAGAGGGCGGGGGCGCAGAGCGGCTGGTCAAGTCCTCCTGGACCCTCAGGAACCCAGATTTTCCGGGCCAGTTACCTCCCATCAGCCGCTGGGCGTTTTGGGCGGGGGAAGGTGGAAGGAACTATAAAGTTAGGAAGTGTGGGTGCGGTTCTCGGATTAGGAAGGGGCGTGGGGTGTGTGTGTGTGTGTGTGTGTGTGTGTGTGTGCGCGCGCGCATGCAATCGTGTTTCCTTCTGGGAACCTTGAGTCCGAAAGTGGGGTTGAGTCCTTTCCCAGGGTGAATACAAGAGAACGTGGCCGAGGATTTGAGAAATCATTTGGCACCAGGCTCTTCGTAGTGCGCTTCCGGAGCAGACTGGGTGGAGTTCACGAACTCTGCCAAGTACCACACGCGGAACCTGCACTGGGGCTTGGGGAGGAGGTGACATTCCAAGGGAGGAAGGCAACTGGCTAGAGAACTATTTGGACCATTGAAAAGCCAGCTGGGATGACAGCAGGAACATTATTTTGCAAACGTTTGTCCTTTGGCCGAGAGGCTTTACAACTTGCCTGTAGTGTTAGGGAGGGTAGCCTCGAAAGCCTATGCTGGAAGTAGACCAGCTTTAATTATATGTGTTTATTTGAAAATTCACTCACGGTAATATTTGGAAACTGAACGATTTCCTACACTTTATTTTGACTGCAGTAGTGGAGGGGACGTCTCTGTGCACGGTGCAAGTTTGAACAGAAGATGGCTCGTTTTTGTATATTTTAGTAGCGTAGGAGATTGGATGACAAAGCCCCAAAGCCCAGAACACTGTTTCTTTGAGTTAGACTGTCTTTTTAAATAGTGCTCGATTTCTTGAGAAAACCATTTCAACAGAAAAACAATGACGTGTCCACCGAAGTGGTAGATACAAACCTATTGTCTTAATTATATGAAGTACTATTTGTTGTGACATAGAAAAACGATGAAGGCTCAGAAAAGTTACCAAAAGGGAGATACTATTGTATTCCTTCTTTAAAATTGGCGCATCTTCAGTGTACATTAAGTGCTTCGAGTATTTTAGGATCATTCTTTACATTTTATCCCCTATCATCATAAACTTTATCAATAACTTTTTAGATTTTAAACATGTAAGTCATTTCAACACAGATTTCCAAGCATTTCAGAAGATGAGGTGAAGAGAACTTTTGCCCTTCTTTCGGTTTGTGTTTTTTTGTTAAAGAAGACAGACGTATGCGTGAGTTTTCTGCCAAGTTTCTAAAATTTTGAACTCTTCCCTAGTTCTTGTTTTTCTTTTTTTCCCCAAGAAAGTTGTAGACTTGAAAATGGTCATTATGTTAATTATGAAGAAATAATACAGGTTATATCTAAAGTAGTAAACATTGTCCTTGGTATATTTACATTGGAAATTTAGCCAATCTAATGAAGAAGATAATATGAGAGATATTTGAAATTCAGGATCCGTTTCACTTCTGGAGTTAAAAGAAGTGTTAAATAAAATATTCATATTATGTATAGCCACTCACAGAGTACTCTCATCACTAATGACCTCTGAATTCATTCATAAAGGCCTCAGAAATCTAAGGATGCAACTCACAAAGTTCCTCATTGATTATCCCAACTTTGGGGGGGAAATATAAAGTTCCAGATTAAATATTATTCTTTTGAAGTAGAAATCTAGTTATTGATCAGTCAAATGCAATTGCCAGTTTAAATTTGGGGTGTAAAATTTATCTTGAATGCTAGTATAAATATATTTATTTTATCATTTTGTACAGCTTGCATGATCTTTTCCCAAGTTATTTTGAATGTGATTCCTTTTAAAATTTGGTGAATGAAATACAGTGTAAAATTTTTGTATTTCTGTCTTGTTTACTTTAGGAAAGGACAGAATATAATTGTGTTGTTTGGCAAGTCTGTCTTTAAAAAGCTTATCTGTGTTATACACAGAAGCAAAATTATTGGATGGCCTTATTTGCCTACTTATGTGTTAGGTGTAGAACCACAGTATCTTTTATTTACCCTTTTGACACAATTCTTTCAACAAATATTTATTTGTTGTGTAACATTTATTTAATGTATAGCATGGAAGAGTCACGTTGCTTTTTAAAATTCAGGTTACATGTGAACTTATTTGTTTGAAATGGTTTTAAACACAATAGAATTATAGTGTATACATTTGGACGTCAATGTTAAGGATCCCCACCACTCCTAAGTTTCTGCTCTAGGGGGAAGAGAGTGATTCAGTAACTAATGGTTCGGTCATTGCTATTTTCCTGATGTCTAAACTTGGGTAAGTTATTTACTTGGTCTGTGTCCTAGTTTCCTCAACTTTATGATGAGGGTTATCACAGCACCAAATTTTAGGATTTGAAAATATATGTATAGTGCTTAGACCAGTGTCTGACTCATAATGAAAACCTCACAAATGTTAGCAGTCGCTATTATAAATAATATGTTACAGGCTTTATTATTCTTGTCAACAGTAAGTTTTAATTTTTTGTTATAGTGAGTACAGTTAATTTAATTGTAAAGTTAATTGGAAAATTATTTTGCAACTAAATGATAACATATTATAGTTTGAAAAGCTTGAAACAACCAACTAAATAACTTACTTCTTTCTTGGAACTTGAACTTTTCAGGTCAAGTCACCTAAGCTTGCCAATCATACTTCAGTTGGCTTTTTTTGAGTTGACTCCAGTGAAACTCATTTCTGATTCAGTGCCAGGAAATGTTTTAGCATTGTGGCTGGAAACTTTGGCATTATTTTTTGATAGATACGAAGCTAGATTCCTATCTCCTTATGTGCTTATATTCAAGTCGTTGGGTTCTTATGTTCAAGGTTATATACAAACTATTAAACATTGAATACCAGGTTCATCTGGCTACATAGACATGTATCTGTTTAGAGTCTTAACTCATTGTTTATCAAGTTTTTTTTTTAGTACACTGCAATGTATACTAGTACTATTAAATTCCATATTTCTCTTCTAATACTGAAGATGGATTGTGCTTCCTGGGGAAAAACAAAGTGATTTATTGTGTTTTCTGTTTTTGGGGGATGTTTCGTAAGTTTCATAGTTATGGCTGTCTTTAGCAATATATAGGAGACCAAAAAGGCATTTCATGTTGGCAGTGTATTGTATAGAGAATAGTTACATGCATGGAATGTGATACCTAGATCACCTGTGGTTAATGCTAGTTTTAAATCTATTATTTCTTTCTTATAATTAGAAAGGTTGGAGAAAAGATAGTTCTGATTTATTGCTTTTCTTTTTTTTTAATAGTGATTCAGGTTTTGAACTCTGCATATGATTAAACAATATCATCTTTTTCCAGGTTATATAATAGAACCTCCATAGTTGGCCACCACCATACATCGACCACCTCCTTTACGTTGACCTGACTTTCATAGACCAGACATGCACCACCTGCACGCATCAGTACAGTAGGCCTAGTTCCTTATGTCGATCACCTGTGTATGTTGATCAGATTGCCCTTTGGGTGGTCAACTTACAGAGGTTCTACTATATTGTATTTTTTAAAGTTTAATATATCCTTTTTTGTTGTTTGATGTAGGAGAGTACAACATATAGGAATTAATGCAATTACCGAACTGGGCTGTGGAATCAAATTTGTCTTCAATGGATTTTGTACCTACTCTTCCAGATTCATTGTGGTTCATTTCAGTGTGTTGGGTTAATCAGGGCTTATGGTGGTATAATTCAATTTAAGAAGTTGCAAAGGTGAGGATCCAGTTAAATCTATATTGCAACCTTGACTTCATAATTAAAAGACATCTTAAAATGCATCACTGTTTTGTGATTAATATTACAATATCTGTTTTACTTTTATTTACTAAACTTGTGTCAAGGTAATTAAAAAAATGAACTAATTTTCTTTAGGCAACAGCAGCACAGAGCTTTATGATTTCTAATAGTATTCTTTTTTTTTTTTTTTTTTGTAGACATAGTCTCACTTTATCACCCTTGGTGGAGTGCCGTGGCGCCACACAGCTCATAGCAACCTCCAATTCCTGGGCTTAGGCGATTCTCTCGCCTCTGCCTCAGCCTCCTGGCCCTCTCCACAACACCCGGCTATTTTTTTTTCGTTGCAGTTTGGCCGTGGCCATGTTTGAACCCGCCACCCTTGGTATATGGGGCCAGCGCCCTACCCACTGAACCACAGGCACTGCCCTTAGGATTCTTATTAGTTGAGTACTTATTTAACATTAAACTTTGGTGAACATTTGTTCAACAGTTAATTTATGATGTTATTTCTACTGTATTGTGAATATTTTCCTATTAAACCCTACTTATGCAGGAAAATATAAAAAAAGTGAAATACAACAAAAGGATATAATGGAGAAATTATAATGGAGAAATATATGTGGTATAGAGTTTACTTTATGTCACCAGAGTAGTGAATGATTGAACGAGTCAGTTGTGTTTCCATTTATTTCACAAGTTACAGTAACAAAGACGTTGGGGATAGGACTCGTATTATGTTGCTCTTTCTCATAATTTTGCACAATTAGACCTGCTTTCTAATTTCCAGTACAAGAAGACTCAGGAAAGTGGTATTGTGTTGAGGAAGAGAAGATGCCAGAGCTTTTGGTCCCCACTCCTAAAAGGCAAATCCTTGAACACAGGGAATGGTTTCATGCTTTCCAGTCAGATTCCTTGAAAAATTCTGGCTCCAGCTTTGAAATCATGGGAAAATAATTTACTCTCCCTTCTGAAGGAAAAGTCAGGAGGACAACAGTACTCACTGGAAAGGTTTTTCATAAGGATTAGATTAAGTAATCCATATCAAACACTTAGCATAGTATCGGGCACAAATTGAAAGCTCAATAAGTGTGAGCCTTGCCATTTATCAGTTTAAGGACCTCAGAATACATAGGTAATCTTGTTTCTCTGTTTCATTAATTCTCAGCACCCGATTTCTGCTCTTTTTCTTTTTGTGGAAATTGAAAGCAATGCCTGTTGGAAACGGCTCTGAAAAGATCCCGTTGCCATTAGTAATTTTTACTTTTCTAAATTATTGACTTGCTATGTATAAAGTAAATCGTAGCATTATTAAACAAAGTTTATTCTAGTTGGTTTTACATTGACTAGGGCAATGAAGGCACTCTTCCCAGTCCAGGGCTGGTCAGTGGCCAGCTTTGACACAAATAGCAATCATACTAATATTCAATGGAAATAGTCTTCCACTATGGGGTATATTTAGGCAAAGTATCTCTTAATCATCTACTCAATTTATATTTATGGTGAAGGCTTTAGCCTTTATTTTCAGTAGTTTCTTGCAGGAGAACAAATTGTCACAAGCCAGGTGTGTTCAAAGATTATTTAGAGCATGGGCATTTGGCCAAAATTACAGGCTAGATTCAAATACGTATGTTCACAATTTTAGGAGAACCACATTAGCTGTCAACTCAATCAGCTCCTATTGTAACTGCTCTGAAAAATTTGGAAATGTATAAGTTTTCTAGTTGCTGAAAGTCCAGGTATTTGAAGAGAGCAGAGAGATCTGAGGCAGGTGCTGACAGCCACTCGGAAGTAATTCTCCGATATTGTGACCTCTTTGCTTCTGGTTGGTGAGTCTGCATCTAGCCTGTGTCCTTGCCAGTGCAGGATGAGAACTCATATGTATAATCCCAAATTGCTCCTGCTTTTGACAAGGCAAGTTGTTATATTGGCAACTTTATAATGAGTGGTGGGAGGAAGCAGGCAAGGTGGTTTGCCATATTGTATGATGATTTTAGGATGAATCTTCCTAATATTGACCCACATTGATTTATTTTACTTTCTTTGTTTGTTTGTATGTATGTATGTATGTATGTATGTATCTATCTATCTATCTATCTATCTATTTATCTATCCATCTATCTTAGATAGGATCTTGCTGTGTTGCCCAGACAGGAGATCAGCGGCACAATCACAGCTCACTGCAACCTGCAACTCCAGGGTTCATGTGATGCTCATAGATCAGCCTCCCCAGTGACCTACAAGTACGTCATCATTATTGGCTAATTTTTATTTTATTTTCGGTAGAGACAGGTTCTCACTATGCTGCTCAGGCTGGTTTTGAAGTCAGGCTCAAGCTATCCTCCTGACTTGACGTCCCAGAGTGGTGGGATTATAGGCATGAACCACCAAGCCCGGCCTTTATCCTAATTTAGAACAGAAAGGCAAGATTAGATATTTGGAGTCCTTGGACTATATTCATAACCTTTATTCAGTAGGTAGATTTGTTGTATTTCGTGCTACTTTGCTTTTCTACACTTTAGTTCTTCATGTAGAAAATGGTAGAAATTGATGTTCTTTTTCATTTTATCTCCATGGAATGTTATAAGTCTATGTGCCAAGTAATCTGTACTGAATAAAAACTGAGTATTGGTTCTTGTTTTAGTGTATCAGGCTCTCAACATAACATGCTGAGTATGTTGCTATTAATAAAATACCTTTTAATGCACTATTACATTTAGCAATTAAAAAATCAGAAATATTAAAAACTATCAATCGGAAGGAAATCTAGTTAAGATTACTTTTAAATTACGGAATCATACCTGTTATTTAGTTCATTTATATTTATTCATGCATTCCTTAACTGAAGATACTGAGCGGCCTGTTAGATGCCGAAGGTATGGGAGTAAACAATAGTGAACACATGTCTTGACCTCAGTGAGCAGTGCCACGATGTGTAGATCAGCAGGTTGTATGCGGTGCATGTGGTAGGAACATGGCACACCAAGTATTTGTACCATATGCAAATTGTGAGGCTCTGGTGGCCAGGCTCATGGCCAAAGACTGACTGCATCTCCTACTAACTTTGACCCCAAGAGTCCAGGCATGTTTTGAGAGAGCATCACTGTGACTCTATGTAGCTACTATTGGCAATTATTTTTTTTTGAGA